>LPNX011181971.1:344830-390462 GCA_001517045.1 Pseudotsuga menziesii | reverse complement strand
CTCTTCTCTGTTGGAATTCTAGCCCAAGCCTTTGAGCCAAAAATCCTGAAATGGGTCACATCTGGCTTGTGCCCACTCCATGCTTCAAAGGGAGTCATGAAATAAAGCTGTTTGTGAGGCACCCTATTCTGAATATAGGCCGCATAGTTGATAGCTTCGGCCCAGTACTTTGGTGGCAAAGTTTTGGCCTCCATCATGCATGTTGCCATCTCCTTCAGTGATCTGTTCTTCCTCTTAGCAACACCATTTTGCTGTGGTGTGTAAGGGATAGAATGATGCATCTGAATACCTACATCTGCACAATAATTAATAAACTCAGACTTGACATACTCACCACCATTGTTAGATCTAAGGGCCTTGAGTTTCCTTCCATACTGGTTTTCAACCAAAGCCTTAAAGACTTTGAATAGGCCAAAAACTTCAGACTTGTGTTTCAGGAAGTGAACCCAGCAATACCTGGAAAAGTCATCAATGAAAGTCAATGCATATTTGGCCTGAATCATGGAAATATAAGGGAATGGGCCAGCAACATCACTGTGGATCAGCTCGAGGGGTGTAGAGGTTCTCTCATGACTAGCTCTCTCAAATTTACGCTCTGGGTGTTTTCCTAGGATACAACCTTGGCAGACTCCTTTGGAAATTTTTATCTTGGGAAACCCTATGACCATCTCTTTTTCACTAAGATCAGAAAGATATTTGTAGTTTAGGTGGCCAAATATTTCATGCCAAAGCTTTCTTGATTCATTAGCATGAATCAAAAGAGCAGAGGGGTTTGAGTAAGGTAGGAAGTGTGAGAACATGTATACCTTTTGAGCATGATTCACAACTCCTTTTGCAATGACTCTACCAGTTGAGATCTCTGTGATCTCAACTTCATCAGGTAAGAATATGAATTTCTTAGGAGACCCAGTGTGGGTCATTTGGTACATTGATAGGAGGTTGGAGGCAATACCAGGCACATACAGCACATTGTTCAGCTGACCATGATCAAGATCTATCCTTCCTTTACCCAAACTTTCAGTGAGAGAGTCATCTCCCAGTACTATAGATGGTCCTTTTGACTTGTCCAGTGAGGAGAAGGCCTCCTTAGTCGAAACCATGTGTCTTGAAGCTCCAGAATCAATGATAAAATTAGGTGAGCTTGATGTGCCAGCAACTAGAGCATGAACTCTCTCTCTGTCATCTGAACTTGATCCTCCTTCTCTCTTCTTTGAGCTTTCTGGAAGGGAGATGCCATTCTTCTCCAGGAGTTGGGTCAGCATATCTATTTGCTTCTTCATACAAGATCTTTCAGTGTGATTTCCCTTATTGCAGTATGCGCACTTGCTCATTTCACCTTTGTTTTTCTTCTTCTGGTAATTCTTCTTGGGACCTTGTAGATCCTCCAGAGACTGTTTCTTGTCTCTCTTTTGCTTAGGTGGCTTTTTAGCTTTCTTTTTTATTTTTGAATCCACCCTCAAATCTCCAGCAATCAAAGCTTGATCTTTGGATGGTTTGATGGTGCCCATCATCACTAGCTTGTCCTGTTCTTGTGTGAGAGATTCCATGAAATCTACAAGGCTAGGCATCTTCCAGGTTCGAACTGTCAGTTTTGTGGCATAGAAGGTCGAAACAAACACTGAATAGTTAGGGCCTAGCTTTGAGAGGATGGCCAGTATGAGCTGATCATCTTTATTTTCTATCCCACACTGTTTCAGCTGCAAAACTAGTGCTTTGAACTTGGAGAAATATAGCTGCAGGGATTCAAAGCTATTTGGACTCAGAGAAATCAGCTCATTTTCGATTTGATGTCCCCTCATCTCATATGTCTTTCCAAAAAGACCAGAAATATTCTCCCATACTTCATTCGGTGATGTCAATCCATCAAGATGGAAAAGGAGGTCTCTGGAAATACTCAGACACAGGAGACCATAGGCCTCATCCCTCCTGTTGTGCCATTTTATCTTCTCTGCAACTGCATTGGGCTCTGCTTCTATTGCCATAGTCACCCTATAGAGGCCTTTCTCTCTCAATAGTATCTCCATCTTTGCTTTCCATTCAAATAAATTGAAGGGAGTCAAGATAGTTTTCTGTGATTGATCCATAGCTTAGAAAATATGTCCCGACTGTCAGTAGAAGGCTCCCAGTCACTGATGTTGAACCTAAAAACAATTTTGGAGGAGAGAAAACAATCTACAAGTGCTCTGATACCATGTGGAAATTGAACCCAGTGATAGATTAATTTTACTCACAACAATTAACAATTGATCATGCAAAATCACTCACAAAAGAGACTGAAATTGGAGCTGAACACTAAACTGTATTAAAACAATGTACAATAGCCAACCCTGTATCATAATAGGTTTATGAATAAATAACATACATCAAGGATTCGAATGCATGAGGAGCAATTCGAATCTAGCATAAAGCAGGCTTACTAAAAATAAGCAAATCCCCCATAGGTGTAAAAAGCCGATCCCAAATCTGTCATGGAGCTCACGAATTAGCAAAATGGCTTAGGCAAGCTAAAGAGTGGTGGAATGGAAGCTCATACATGCTTTTTCATGGAGAAAAGAGTGGAGCATGAAGAGGACAAAAAACTAGTTCACCTCACCTAGTCTAGATTTTCTATTTTCCTTAAAACACTGAAAAAGTAGGGAATAAAGCAGAAAAAAGCAGAAGGGCGCCTAGGAGGCCAGGAATAAAGAAGATTTGATTCCTTTGGATTTCCCATGCACTACATGAGTCAAATATGGAAATTTTGACCACTATGGATAGGTAATAGACAACTTGCACAAGGTGGGACACATGAACTAGGCTAATAAGACATAAATAATTAAATTAAAGTCTAAATGGGTAAACTATGGGTTGATTATTCTAACAGATTCCCCATATAATTGGAAAAGAGACCAACTAAATGAGTAAGAAACTCTAAAATCGGGATAAGGTCAAAATACTAGGACCCAACTGTTGATAGACTCAAAACTGATGCTTTGTTCAAGGAAACAAGACTTGCTTCCATGATGTAAAAAAAATGTGAACGAAATTCCTTTCCCCTCTTCCTTGTAAAGGTTTAACGAATCCAAGAAAAAAAAATTGGGACCATATTCATTTTTGGCAAGCTCAAAGAAAAGACAGAAGAATGCTTGATAAAGCACTGATTCATGGATTTTACGAGCCCGAACTAGTACATGCTCGATGGTGTTTTCATAGTTTAGAGATTCTGAAAACTCAAAAGAAGACTCCAGGGGGGTGCTTATTCGTACAATTTAGTCTCCTGAGGCTGAAAAAGTATAAAACATACCAAAGAAGAACTCTCTTAACTTCCGAAGAAGAAAAGGTGCACCTTTTTCGTATTTAATCAGGAAGGTCTGAAAAAGGTTAAATTACCACCTACCCAATGCTCCTTCAAAAGTAGCATATAGCCTGAGTTTTATGAGTGTGAAGGAAGGAAAGACCACTCGAAAAGATCCATTTGATTATGAGAAATGGGGCTTACAACAATAAACTCGATGCTTTGTTCTTTAGGGTTTAACGAGCATGATAAAGACATAAAGTACACTCAAAATCTTTTTCATGTTTTGGTCCAGAGCATGAAAAAGAGAAAACTAAGCTCATACCGGGGGTTCCTTTTCCGTAAGTTTAGTCCCTCAGGTCCGGAAAAAAGATAAACCTATGCCTAAGAATACTCTTCTCAATTCTGAAGAAAAGAGAGTGTTCCTTTCTCATATTATTCCACATGGTCCGAGAAAGCGATAACCTACCACCAATGTGGATACCTATTCACATATTCTTAATGAGCATGAATGGACAAGTTTACTCGGTAGTCAAGTCTATTTTGAGGAGTCAGACCTGGGCCTAAAGAAACTCAATATCTTTCCCATGAATTTTTAATGAGTCCAAAAAAGTCAACTCATGGCCTCCTTACTGTTTTTAACGAGATCGAAGGAGACCAGAAATAATGCTCTAAATGCGAGGAGACGAGTGTCATAGGCAGGAGAAACTAGTTCCAAGCGCAAGGAACAGACCTATGCATAATGCAAGGAAAGTGAGCAAGATAAGGACACTCGGGGAACGTCTCCTCAGGGTAAAAGGTGTCAAGTTGCCAAGGCAAAATGATACAAGGCTTAGCAATGATGAGAACAAATATGAGGGCTTATACAACAAGCTAAAAGCGTGAAAGACGACATCACACTCATAAGCGCGAGCACGGCACATGCAAATGCAGTTACAGCTTAAACAACAAGACAAGGCCAGTAAATAGTTGTGAATACAACTAAAGATCCTGTCTCCAAGAAACAACAACATCATAATCATATTCAGAAGAAAATATCTGATGCAGGTCACTTTGGCATAAACACATGTGACTTTGCTATCTTCTACAAAAGGTAAAGTCAAGGCAGAATTGATCGAAGAAGATTCTATAGAACCAAGGCTTGAGGGTTTATAATCAGTAAGATCAACCTCAGAAGGAGAGCAAAAATAAACAAGGGAGATAGAGTCTGTAGGAACAAACTCAGTATCACAGGAGTTGAAAAATTCATAAGAAAAATCAAACTCATTAGGATCACTGACTTGTTGTTCAAAGGGAGAGTCCAAAAACTCAACAAGACCAACAAAAGAAGATCGATCCATGGGAAAATCAGGCTCACTAAGAAAATCAGGGTTAGAATTAGTCACAACTAAACCAACATCCAAAAGAAGGTTAGACTGTATCAAAGACTCTAGGAAGACTTCATCCGAAGGAAGGAGATCATCTGAGATAGGACACATGTCTAAACTTTCAAATGGATCAACAGAGTGGAGAACAGGCTCCATGGTCTGTATAGGATGACTCACTTGGTCAACTGCTCGGACCAAGTCCCGAGAAGGTAAGCATGAAAATAGAGGCTGCTTCTCAGTAGCAATTGAATGCAAAGGACATGAGGCCACATAGTTCACCTGTGGTGGGGTAGTGTTTATAGAAACATTGGAAATTGATAAAGGAAAGACCTGGTCTCTAGTTGGGTTAGGAGACGGATCAATAAAATCCAACTGATCAATAGTGACAATTTCTTCGCCATGATTAAAGTACATCAGATGAAATAATGTTGACACCACAGCTTGCATGGCATAGATATAATCACATCTGAGGAGCATATTGAAGTCCAAGGGGTCTTCTATTACCATGAAGTCAACTAACACAGTCTTCCCACCCAAAGTAACAGGTGTTTGAGCAAGAATTCCCAAGGCTATACAAGTTCTTCTATCAAACACCAGTAACTGACTAGCAGTCGACACAAGGCTGGGAGATCCCATGCCTCGCCAAGCACGAGCAGACAAGATACTAACTGAGGCTCCTTCATCAACAATACAACGAGCAATTGTGTATGATTCAACTTTGACCTTTATCTAGAAAGGTGCATCAGAAGGAAGGCGCGGCTCAACTAGGCTATCCCATTCAAAGGAAGCAATCCTAGAGCTTGGTGGGGGTTGATCCACAGCAATTTCAGTTCCCCCTTGTTCAGTAAGTTTTGAACTGGTAGTGAAGAAAATGTGACTAGTAGACACTTCACTTTCTAAAGGAAGAGTGGGATTGATCGATAATGGAATCGATTCAACTGCTTCGTGAAAATGTCACTCTCCAAAGGGAGAGTGGGATTGACCAAAGATGACATTGGTTCAATCACATCAGGATCAGTCTCCGAAATAAGAGTGGGATTGACCAAATTTGAGATTGGTTCGACCACTTGATCAACCAAAGGTTGAGTAGGTTGTTGAGAAACTATAAGTTGTTCAGGAGAAGGAAATTCTTGAGTCTCGGACCAAACTCTTCGCACCCCTACAATAACAGGGCACTGGTGAGTAAGATGATCTCCCTCACACAGCTTACAAGGGAACTTAAGTTTTCACTTCAAATGCCCAGTTTTCTCAACAATGTCAACATGACTAGCAGTGGATAATTGTTTTCTCTCAACATGATCTACAGAGGTTGAGAGTTTTCCCCCAACATGACCACCAGAGGCGGGGTGACTGGGTCTAACCTGATTAAGAGAGGCTGATTGTTGAGAGACTTTAGGAGTTTCAAAAGTGGGATGACCATGAAACCAAACTCTTCGCACCTCCACGATAGAAGGGCATTTATAAGTAAGGTGGTCTCTCTCACAAAGCTTACAAGGAAACTTGGGCTTGTGTTTTGAACGGTTAGTCTTTTCAACAGTGTGAACATGACTCGCAGTGGCTGACAGATTGTCTTCAGCATGAACCACAGAGGATGAGAGATTGCCCCCAGCATGACTTGTAGAGGCTAAGAGACTGGGTCCAACATGACTTGCAGAGGTTGGACGAGCACCACCAGCATGAACAACAGAGGATGAATGGTTAGGATCAACATGCTTTGTAGTAGTTGAGTGTGTGCCCCCAACATGAACTACAGAGGCTGGGTGAATGGATCCAACATGAATTGCAGAGGTTGGATTGGGAGGTTCAACTTGAACATCAGAGGTTGAACGGGTTCCCTAAGCATGAAACGTAGAGGCTGAGTGACTGGATCTGACATGACCTCGAAAGGTTGGAAGGATCCCACCAGCATGATTAACAGAGGCTGGATGGATGGATCCAACATGAATTGCAGAGGTTGGATGGCGAGGTTCAACTTGAACATCAGAGGTTGAATGGGTGCCCTCAGCATGAACTGCAGGGTCTGAGTGACTGGATCCTACATGACTTGGAAAGGTTGGAAGGATCCCACCAGCATGAACAACAGAGGCTGGATGGTGAAGATCAGCTTGACTTGCAGAGGTTGAGTGCTTAGATCCAACATGACCTGCAGAGGTTGGATAGGTGCCCCCAGCATGAACTGCATAGGCTAGGTGGTGAGGTTCAAATTGAATTACAAAGGTTGAATGGGTACCCCCTTGCTTATGTGACTTCTTCCTATTCCTCCTTCTTTTACTCCTTTTAGACTGTCGGTTACTAGTATCATTACTTTCACCGCATGAGGTAGAAGGAGGAGGAGAATCAACTACATGTGAAGGGGAAGCAGTGTTTTGATGCCCTTGATATAAGGAGCTCACTTGAGTAGAATAAGGGGCATTCAAGATAGTTGGAGTGGAAAACAACCACACTGGTAGCCCTAGGGTGAATCCAGGAAGATTAAGGGTGGCCATCAAGGGAACACCAACATTTCTGGAGAGAGGAATAGTACAAGGAGTTCCTAGCATGGGGATCTCTTGGTTGGTGTTCAAATGGGTGTTAGCCATATTTTCAAACTAGGAGACAAAGTCTGAGGTTGAAAGGAAACCAAAATTACAAAGCGTACACCTAAAGGTACACTAAGTACAGACAAACCACATAGCACTCACTAAAAAATTCCTAAAGCCAAATAGACAAACAGGTATAAGATATTCTTTCCAAAATAAAGATGATAGACATTTACTTGGCATCCCTAAAGATTTTCTTAGGCACAAGCGGAGGAATCACCCACCACCCTCCCACATCTTCTACCAAGGTTACCTTCCAAGCCCGTCCATGGTCAACCAAAAATAGCCTTCCAGTGTACCTGTGTATGAACCCTAGATGTCAAAGAGACTAAAGGCTAACTTAACTATATTGACAGTCTGGGGGGACAGTCGCAAGCCTGGTTCATACACATGGGAAGGGTAGCAAAGCTTGAAACCCTGTCTAAGGCAGAATCCCCAGATGCGCAAAAACCTTGGTCTACGCTTTGACAAGGAATCAGAGGGTTATCTCCTTAGTCCAAGCCTCCATGCGGCCTCGTGGTTAACTCCTGTTTGAGAGGAGCTTCCCAAATACAATCAACACAGATGAGGACTTACCTAGTGATTGGCCAACTACGTCTGAATTTTTATACTTTTGGGGAGTTTAAACTCCCTATTCCACAAGTCTAGCCTGAGCTAGTTGGTGTATGACCCTATAAAATAAAACTTACTAATAATTTTTAAATTATATCATTTATTTTAAGGGTTGTTTTTAGTCAGAGGGTAAATGGCGTGAAACTTATGTGGTGTTTTGACTCAAAGTTGAAACAAAATGACTAAGCAAAGAGAAATGAAATGCAAAAAGCAAAAACTATTCTCTTCTTTTTTCAAATAGAAAACTTGAAAGCCACAAAAAAACAATTTCTTTTTTCTTTTTTCAAAAACAATGATATGCCATGCATATAAAGAAAACATGTGTTTTTCTTTTTCTTTTATAAATGCAAAAGAAAACTAAGACTATATTTTTTGTAATTTTTGAGATTATCTTTAAAAACTGAAAACGAAACTACTATATGCAAATCAAATGCAAAAGTTTCTAAATGCTTTCTTTTCACTTTTTAAAATGCCCAAAGACTACTATGCACCTAAATGCATAAAAACTTGAGCATGCTTGGATAAACTAAATGTATAAAGTAAGCAAAGTGAAGTAAAACAGATTAATAAGACCAAGGATCAACCAACTAAGGAAGACTTGGACCCCTAGCTTGGGTGGGTACAATGACAAGAAATCACCGAGATCACAGAAAGGCAAGTGACAATCCATTCACTATCTGAATATAGAAAGGGAAATACAGTGTCCAAAACCTTGATCACTAATTCCGACAACCAACACTTGAACCTATAACCCAAACAGGCAAATCCACTTCAAGCTGCTAACAGAAGACAATCCAAACAAAAAGAACTCAAGGGCTTTACAAGAAAGCACAAGGTATGGCCAACAAGGTAATCAAACTGACAGTGTAATGCTCATAAGGAAGACCAACCAGCAAACAAATTTTATAAAGGGACAAGGACAAGCAAACCCTAACCCAAAAATTCAAATGCTAAGGCTTGTACGCGACTGTGTATAAGGGAAACTCGTGTACTATACGTGACTGTCCTAGAGAGCAACCCAGGTATGCAGGCCTCTATACGCGACTGTATGCAAGAGCAACCCGCGTATAGGTACAAAATTTTCTAATAAAAAGAAAAATTTTCAAGGTCTTCAAACACTACCCTGAGCATGAACCAAGACAGAAATAGCACACACACAATGAAGGCAAAGACTAGGCAATGGTAAACAGAAATAACCCATAGCAGTTTAGGTCGCCAGCAGAGTCACCATTTCTGTTGTTCAGGAATAAAAACCCTTATAATCGAGGGTCTGGGTTTACCAACGTACTCTTAAAACTTGCAGACAATCAGGTTTAAAGTACAGAAAAGAAAAAGGAATATATAATGGACTCACCGATTAACGATGGTTGATCCAAGCTTTGTCTTCTCCTGCTCTGCTCCTATTCAAAGCTTTCAGGGATCCACCTCCTTCACCTGCAAAGAGAAAATCCTCCAAATAAAATATTATACATGTATATATGACAAGTTAGATAAACAAAATATATACTGCTTCATCATAAATATTCATCAAACCATGATACATGAAAGAGAGTCAACACAAAGTTGGAAGAAGGATTCTCTTTATTAACAATAGTGAATGAGATAAATGTACAACCCAATGCCTGAAACAAGGAATCCTTTGCAACCAAAGGATTTTGAGTTCTACTGCTCCAAAGACTTCTAAAGATATACCACCAGCAAAACTTTTCTCTCCAAGTATGATTGATCAATTCCCTCCCCAAGGCCTCTATTTATAATTAGGAAAATAGAGCAGTTTCGAAGGTTGAGGAGGTTGAGATAGTTAAGATAGTTAATGTTTAAGGCTTGACAAATCTCCATTAATCGTGTTTATTATTTTTAATGTTGAATGGAGGCGTACACGAGTATTGATACTGGAAACCCGCGTATGACACGCGAGTTGCTATAAGGGAAACCCGCGTACATATTTGTATGCAGGTTGCAATGTCAATACCCACGTACAGTACGCAATATGCTGTGGAGATAGTCACGTATGTATGTGAGTTGCTATGGAAAGAGTCACGTATAGCAATCAACATGTAAAAAGGTAAAAATGGCAAGATAGGTGGATAGTCAATGCATCTCATGGCATGCCCATCTATAGTGTTTTAGGAAACCTTCAATCCATAAATGTCCTTTTGTGCGTCGACATATGAAGTGTCGGCACTTGAACGGAGAAGTTCCATTTGGGTTGATAACAGATGCCCCCTAATGTGTGAGGTCAAAGGGAAGCAATGGACGAAATACATTATAATCTTTATCTTTGGAGAACTCAGAAATCCAATGGAGCAGAGGTAGTACCTGAAACAAATACATAATAATGTCATATACAAATTCATATCTGAGGATTCTATGTTCAATATACTGGAACACTAGCTCCTTTACAAATGTTTGATTAAATCATATAGTACGGGTACAAGACCACGTATATTACAAAGGTGGATCGAAGCCACAATATACAATCAAGATGAGTCTTCAAAGATCTGGAAGCTGTGTACATAGGTAGAACATAATCTTGCGCAACTTAGTCCATGGTAAGGGAACTAAGGTCTTCATATACAGTCCCAAAGAACCATTACAATCGAAGCCATGTGAATAAATGTAAGTTGAATTCAAACATGGAGAGGATTCAATAGTTTGTCAATCAATAGGTGATAATTGACAACTGAAGCAAATGAATTCACTAATTATGAAAGTGAATCCAGAGGTACAAACATCAAAAACTCTAGGTCTTCGTCATTAGGAAGTGTTGAAGCAAAACCATACTGTGATAAGGAACTCAATAGATCCTCCAACGGATCACAAGAGTGACTAGGAACTGGGTAAAGGAAGGGAGACACAAGTGATAATAGATACGACAATGATGGGATCAGGATATAGATCAGACATTGAGTTAAGTCCTTGAACAATGAGCACGACACAGAGATGACACAAGGAAGCTTATGAATTTATAGATAGAACAACTAGACTTATCTGTCATGTAGGAGACATGATCAGATTCCCCAAGTAGATTTGATAAGAGGAGGAGTAATAAACTCGAAGCAATAGCTGAACTGAAAGTGAACACTGACACATGGGTATTGGAAAAGACAAAGAGTGCTATGTTCAAGGATGACATGCTACCACTAACTGAAAAACAAAAGAAAACTTATTCCTTACCTTTCCTGTTAAATTTTAACGAGTCCAGGAAAGTCAACTCGGATCTCTCTTAATTTCTTAACCAAAACTTTCCATTTTGTGAGCCATTCATTGATAATGGCCTCTAGTTCTTCATTTGTAAGCTTGTACAATCTGGCGAACCATTGCTTCTCGTCGTTGCGTCACACTTGGATATGGATTGCATGTGGCCCCATCAAAAATCACACTATTCACATATACTTCATCAGTGCCTCCTCAAGAGACATGGAACCTTTCCTGTTGCATCTTGAAGCACATCCCAATACAAATAAAACTAGTTGGCGCAGTCAACTTGTCGCTCCTTAGTGTCAAGACACCACAGTTTCTAAGAGTGTGTTCCCATTGCCCCTGCATGTTTGGGCTACTTCCATGTCCATTCCTTAGTAAAATGTGGCTTCCATTGAACCCACAAGTGGAATTAAGATCAAAATACATGAATATGTAAATGGTCTCTTACCTTAATGTGCCATCATTGCATCCTCCGTTAATTGATTCAAGAGGAACAACGACCAATTCACCTATACTCCTTTGATGCACTACTCTGCGCATGCAATTACTCCTGAGGTGCACTGGTTGGGTATGTTCTTTCACACCATATTCACATCCAACAACTTGGCTGCGACTCGGATGGCCTTATCATTGATAGTCTTTATAACATATGCATGTTTTTCCTTGATAATGTCATACTTCCTCTTAAGATTCATAGCTAACCTCTTATCATTTTCCTTGCCTCGTAAATACTTCTATGGGTCAACACCTGCTATTGGAAACCCAGTGATATGAGATATTAATTCAATTGTGATAGGGACCTTTGTGTTGAGCCAAAGGTACCGTCTTTGAAAACAATCCAATAGCTTCTTTACGCATGTGTTTGCTTCTATCAAGCGACTGAAATGTGGCATGTGGATGATTCCTAACAGCCTCGACTGCTGCAACCCCAAATCCCGTTGTTGCGGTCCTCAAACAACCAGAACTCCATCACCATGTGGCTGCTTTTCATAGGGTTTTGTTGTGCATTTTGGATATGCCAGAATGTCATGGTCGTTGTAGGTCATCTTCATAAAATGTGGCACAATATTCATGGGGACATGCACCCCTTTCGATGTGGAAGGCATCTTGATGGGATATTGCTTGTTCTTTGAAATCTTAACTAACGATGTGCCTTCCTATCGTGGCGGTACATACCCAGGAATATCGTCAGCAGTCACCCCCTTTCATGTTGTGGAGTCCTCTCCACTTGTCGTCGATGGACCAACCTCTACTTTGGGTAGTTTGTGCCCCTCTTCTTCTTCTGCATTCTGGGTAAAATCTCTTGGAGTCCTACGCTCTCCTCCTTCTTTGTTTTGTGCAGGGAAAATTTTAAGGATCCATAATTTTCTCAAAGTGTAGAAACCTTAGAGAATATTACTAATTCTTAAAGTTGTAACCATAAATATTTGACAATTTTTTAACAAACTATTCAAATTTCTAAGGACTTTATATAGTTTTTTGACAATTTTGGCAATTTTTAGAGTAAAAATTAATCCCATGGAATTTGGTCAAATCATCTTTGAAAAGAAGGAAAACTGACGAATCTTTTTTTTGGTAAAAAAGGTTAAAAAAGAGCTCATGGGATAAATTCCGCCCCTAAAATTTCTCTTTCTTATGTGTATGTAATATATGCAACTATGCTTTGCATTACCACCATGTCCTATATTGTACATGCATTTTAATGTTTTGAGGTAATGACATTCTCAAATTCATATGATCCATAACCCTTAGCATATAGATTTCCCCTCATGTTATATGAGGCAATTGTTTTGGGTATTTATGTTTGATCAAAAACCCACTTTAGTGAATCATGGGATGCTTTATCAAACCAAAATAGTCCCAACCACCAAATTTGATCCTCAAATTGAATAGAGAAATACTTTTCATCATTATTTTCTATATTTTCATCCATGGAACTATTCATTAATGTAACATAAACTCATTCATATTTATTATCATTAACAAGTTCCATCTCATCCAACTTAATGACAAAAAAACAACTTTCCATGTGCTTCTTCTATAGAAATATCATAAAATTTGACCATGGCTTGTAAGGTTTTTCCTAATTCAATCCATATATCATTGTTTGGGTTTAATATGATCAATTCACTATGAATCATTTTTCTTCCAACATTCCTTCCAAACTCTCTAATTGCTTCTATATGATGCATATCACCTAGGATATCAATGATCTCTTCATTATTTCTTCCACGATATTTTCCTATATGGAAAGGTCAAGGAGTTACAATCTTAGTAGTTCCTACATTCAACATTCCTTCTATTAAACATTTAAATAATGTTCGATAAAATCTTCTAATAATACTAGTATCATCATAGTCAGTTAGAATTTCATCTATATTTATGTATTTTAATATTTGACTTATCACTTCATCAAGAACAAATTTTGTAAGACAATGTAATATCCTGATTTTGACCCCTATTGCATTAAAATTGTAAACGATGTCAATATCGTTATTAATCATGGTGAAAAGCTCAAGACCAAGGCCCCACCATGGATTTAGTGTTTTATGTATCGGCAATTAAAATTGATGCATATGGTTTTCGTGTTAGCCAGGCACAATATAAATTGAGACATCATGTAAATATGAATTTAATAAAATACCCACAACTAGCTATGCAATGCAACAAGAGATGGGGGCATGATTTCACAAGGAATAGGGAGGGAAATTATTCAAACTCTTGAGTCAATAGTGTAAATCCAAATGTCAATGAGAGAACCCATAAACTCTCAACTACCCATTTTTTCTTATTGGCCCAATCATTTAATTCTTCCAGAATTTGGTTGAGGCAGTGAATGCATTGGGAATGGAGAGGTATGGAAGTCAATTTATTATTGGGGCAAGCCATCAATTTTGGAAAATGTGTTTTTACGTATGGGTCAAGAAAAAACCCAGAAATTGGTTCCCAAACCATTCCTTACCCATGTGTTTCATTCCCAGCATTTGTATTTTTTGTTATGTGCACCCTTGTTGTGGTCTGTAAGACTTAGGAGTGGAAGAGGCCCGGAATTGGCTTGATAAACCTAGTGAAGAGAGGAACCTCATAGAAATATCAAGAGGGGCTAGCTAATATTATATGCACACTTGATAGAACACTAGAAGGGAAGGTATGGCCTTAGGGACTATGTAGCAGTGAAGGGAATACTTCCTTGTGTTGGGTGTGTAGGTATTGTGGAGGCCAAGATAGATAAGATCTTGTGCAAGTGTCCATAGCTCTGTGGTTGAGCTCACTAGCTTAGCAATTCTTCCTTTCCACTACCTTAGCAGTTTGATAAACCCAACTGTAGATTGGCTTGGCTGAACCTTGGTGTGTTTGGGGCTATGTGTGATCCTATTGTTCCCCTTTTCCTTGTGGAAATCATGCCTAGCTCGGGGGTGGAAGTTGTGCTGAGATATTGATGAGCGCAACTGGAATATGGTTGGGTGGAATGTTGTAGCGACATAGCTAGTTGCTCGGGGCAACTCAATTCCAAGATAAGTGTTATCTTGTATTTAATCTCTGCAGTGTAATTGTTTTAAAAATTATTATGAACATATTGAATGCTTGAATGAGATTTTATTCCATTGTATATTATTGCATTATGCATCTGCATATGTTTTTATTTTCAATGCATCTTTAATTATGTTCATGGGGCTAGATCCCCAGTTTGATAGACAGAGCAGTCAAGTCGTTTCCTCTCCTCGCTGAGAGAGGGGAGGGGATGTCATAGACAACTAAAACATGGTTTCCTGATCATAGAGATAATTTCATCTTTCTTAAGCATTGATTTGATCACAAAAGACATGTCAAAATTTTGATCTCTGTAGTTTTCTACTACCTTATTTGGTTTCACAAGATATTTTACAGTGTAAAACCCTCTCTTTCTAGCACCCCCACTATGTGTCAATGATAAAGCACTAGAATAATATTTAATTTAACTCTTCCTCCAAGTGTTTTTCTCTTCACTCTATTCCACAGTTTTGTTATAACCAAGCTTAATTTTTGTGTTCTTAAAATTTTAAATTAATTGAAATTTCTGATGAAATATATCTCTTATCAATTCTTGTTTTTCACTTATATTTTTCATTTGTGCAACAAGGATTTGTTGTAAATTCATAATTTCATTTCATAGTGCCATATTTTTATTTTTATGAACATATTTTTATTTTTATGACCATATTATTATTTTGCACTAGATTAATTATTTCAACAAACGTAAAATTCAGCATTTCCAAGTAATTGTTCCCATCATTAACTTTTGTACAGTTTCATCTTAAATTCTCAAAATATTCTAACAAACCTTCTTTTCCATGACAAAGAAACTTGACTAATCATGATATGCCATCATTAACTTTTAATCATGTTATGCTATCATTAACTTTTGTAGAGTTTCATCCTAAAATCTCAAAATATCCTAACAAACCTTCTTTTCCATGACAAAGAAACTTGAATAATCATGTTGTGCTTTTGAAATCTTGACACAAATTTGTTTTAGGATAAACTCAGAATAGTTTTCCCTCTGCCCATATGTAAATATGTTTTTCCCCATCTAATCTTAGTTTGTTCTCATCAATACCATGCACTTTTGAGCATTCTTTTGATATAGTGCCATATCTTGATCCACTCAATGCAAAAGTTTATATTCTTGACTTCGTATTGAGGAATCTATTATACTATCCATATGCAACAAAACAAAAGAGGTTTTAACCTATGAAATCTTTTAATGTTTACATAAAAAAATCTATTACTTAAAAACATCCCATAGAAAGTGAGAAAACTGTCAAGAGGTATGATAAGTGCAAGATAATAAGGCATAATCCAAGGATAGATTTTCAAGCGGTCATGCTGAAGTGGATTTAAGAAAAAATACATCCAGATTTGACACTCAAGGAAAATGAGGGTCGACAAGAAGACTAAGAAATTAACCTTTTACTTTCCATTGTTTTACGTTTTTATGAGAACTTGACTAATGGAACTAATCCTTATACACCATGTAGAATTTGCAGCAGAAGTGATGAAATGTGCTCATATAGGATGCTTCTACGATGAGGGATTTGGGAAATAATGTCAAAATAATTGGGCATCATATAATCTAACTGCTACATGTCTTTTTAGTAATTAAATACATGGTTTTCTTTAATGTAACGACTACATGTGTCTAAAGCTAAAAGGAAAAACTATTTTTATCATTTCTTGGTATGTTTCTATCATTCTATGCCTATATTTAGCAATGCACAGGTTGTAAAACCATTCATGGATGGTATGATCAATTATGTCAGATATTCTCGAGTGGTCTTCCCTTTTCTCTAATTTTAGGTAGTAGGAATATAAGACAACAATGTGTGGGTTCAATCATTGCATATATTGAGTGTATTCATTAGCATAAAAACATAAATGTCTCTAATTTTGTGACAATTTGTCATAAATAAAACATGGATAGTAACTTTTATGAGACACTCAAACATGATTGTAATGCATTAAATATCTGTTTCCAAGATCATTAGTAGTGTGGGTAAGTGTTGAAGGTAATAAATTCCCTAACTAACAAAGAAAAGGACCGCATTGACCTACAAAAAAGAACACATGTAACAACGGTGAAGACAAATAGCAATGCCCACATAGAAAGGGACATGATCTAACATATCTCCAACACTATTTGTGATGTTCCATGTAGCATATGTTCGCAGTAGCCCGGTGTTTCTTCTTGAGACAATTTCCAACATAGTCTAACAACAAATCATTTATCTAATTTGAGACATAATGATATGCCTTATCCATTTGAATGCTGCTTGACCTAAATCTCATTTCATTAGATTAATATTTGTGAGCAATTATCAAGATTAGTGCTAGTGGATGTAGTTGCATAGACTAAAAGCATGAAAGAAAATCCTAAAGACAATGACACAAGAAAATACATTAATCATTGTGTTTGACTTGGAATGATGCATTTCCAGAATCAATAAAGGAATAAACTTGGCCTAATTTAATCAACACTTTTCCCAAGAAGTCTCCATGGTTGGTAGAAGAAGAACATTTTGCAAAATGATAAATCAACAAATTAATTAGGGTTGGCTTGCGCATAAATGTACTTAGGTAAGATCTGTGTATTACATGTATTTTGCAAGGATGTGATATACTTTATATAATAAATGAATTCACTTGTATATATTCTGACCTGGTGTGCATGCAATGCCACCAAATCCCATAGAAACTGAGAAAAAAATCAAGAGGTATAATAAGTGTAGGATGTAACCAAGCCTAATATAGGAATAAGTTTCCAATCAAGTAATGTTGAAGTGGATAGAAAAAAGAATCTATATTTGGCATTAAAGACAAATGAGGGTGTAGACAAAGACTAAGAAATTAGCCTTTGACTTTTCGTTGTCTTACATTTTATAAATCCTTAACTAATAGCACCAATATTTATGGGCCTCATAGAATTTGCAACAAAGGTGTTGAAACATGCTCATAAATAGGATGCATCTATGATAAGGATTATGGAAAAGAGAGTCAAAATAACAAGGATGCATATAATGTAACTACTATATGTCTTTATACTAATCAAATACATGGTTTTCCATGATGTAGCTGATACATGTCTTTAGATCCAAAGGAAAAATGGTTTATAATCAATTTCTTGGATGGTATCTATATTTCTATGCCTATATTTGGCATTACACATGTTGTAAAAGTATTAAAGGATGCTATGATCAATTTTACTGGATATCCTCTAGTGGCCCTCCCTTTTCTTTGATTCTAGATAGGAAGAATATAACACAATAGTTTGTAGGTACCACCATTCCATATATTGAGCGTGTTCATTAGCTTAATTAACAATCTAAAAATATCTAATGGTGTGACTGTTTAACTTAGATAAAACATGGATTGTAACTGTATATGTGACATTCTCAAACATGATTGAAATGCATAAAATGTTTTTTGACAAGATCATTAAAATTCTAGGTAAGTGTAAAAGTTAATGGATTCCCCAACCAATAAAGAAAAGGGCCACCTTGACCTTCTAAAAAGGACACACATAACAAAATTTAAGACAAATAGAAATTCCCATCTAGCATTAGACTTGAACCAACATATTTCCAGCACTACTTCTGACATTTCATGCATTTGATGTTAGCACTATCTACAATGTTTATCTGTCCATATTGAGAAAGACAAAAGAATCTCCCAACGGAGGAATTGAAAGAGAAAAAGCATATATGACATACTTCGGAGATATCTTTGAAAAATTGTGACACCTTTAAGAGAGCTTTAAAATTTCACTTTGCACTTGCTTGGAAATACAAAACAAAACTAGGAATTCTAATTTAATGCCATGGATCACATATTTATTGATGTACAGATGCAGTGATTAGGGTTACTCATTAGATATCAATTTTGATTTTGACCATCATAGAATAATTATTCATCCAGTTTCCCTCTATTTTACCTCCATTTTGGCATGAAATGAAGAAATTCGGCAGAGTTTCATCCCTTAGAAAACATTTTCCGATTCGGCTCTTTGTTCTTCTTGTTCAAGGAAAATTTTCCTCTTTTGGTGCTAAACAAAAGCACCCTAGGTAACCAATGTCCCTCCATTTTGGAGAAAAACAAAAAGAATTCAACAATGTTCTTTTTGTTAAGGGAAATTTTTCCTATTTTTGGCGTGGAATCAAAATAGCCTAACCAATTTCCCTTCATTTCTAAATGAAACCAAAAGAATTCAACACTCTGTTCTTCCTTTCATGGGAAAATTTTCCAATTTTTGGCACTAAAGCAATTTCCCTCCAAAATCGAGCAAACCAAAATAATTCGACGCATTTTTCCCTTAGGCGGTGATTTTTTTTATGTATTCTCTTTCTTCTTCATTCATCCATCGTGCACAAATTTTCCATGGTTTTTTGCAAATTTCCATCCATCATTAAAAAAAAATGTCCCTTTTTCTTCCAATGAAAATATTTTCTCTTTGTTTACTTCTATCCAATCCATATATTTGATCATATTATTATTTTAGTTTTAGATTTGATTAAATATGTTAAAAGGCGGTAATATATTTAATAATTGTTAAACTATTTTAAATAAATTATAATATAAATTAAAACCCTTTTACAATTACATAATTTATTATGTGCATAAGAATCTAGATGTTTCATTATCATTTTCAACCTCTTAACTCTACATTAACCCAACATATTAATAAACTATTATTAATGATAAAATATAGTTTACATTTAATGTGACATGACATATTTAAAAAAAAATAAAGTTTCATGGTTATTTTCAACCACTTAACTCTACATTAACCCAACATATTAGTCAACTATGGATAATGACAAAATATAGATTAAATTTAGTGTGACATGGGATATTTAAAAAAAATGTGATGCCTTTTTTTTAATATTTTCCTTCATTTTTTGGACCTGAAATTGACTCTAATGTCTATGTTTTCAGAATATTTATATGTTTCATTTAGTTTCCTCGTAAACCTAGATCAATTAATGTCCAACTAATGATAATAATAGTGGGTAGATGGGACCCATACGTACAACCAGTATGAGTTTATAGTTGGAGTGCAAAAGCATACCCTAACCCTATTTTGAAAAATCCCAAAAGATGCAGATGAGTGTTATTTGTTTTGGTAGTATGTTTGAATATAGGTGATACTATGCCAGATAAATTCGTTGCCTTAATATGCTTGAATTTGAACCATTTCTCATAAAATCATGGTTGATAGTGTACATTCAAAAAAAGTAATATCTTTAAACTAAGTTTCTTACTGATGTGTGATTCGCCCTTCTCAACATTCTTAAACTAAATCTCATGATAGCATGCTAAAATCTCTTCCTCTTTAATCATGTAATAAGTTCAAACAAACTCTTCAAATTGTATGCCAAATGATTGGTCATTCACAGTACCGGCTTATATTTGCTTTAGTACAAACAATTGACACCTTCAATGCAACCAAAAGGAAACAACAATCCTTATTTGGAAGAACAATCTCATATCAAGATATTTACTTATATACTAAATTGCATCTATTTTCCATAAATTACTTTCTTGTATAAGTCAATTTTAATTGTAGTTCACAATCTATATCATATGCACAAGGATATTCCTCTTTGAACACTTTAACTATACTAACTTGCCAATTTTTATTGCGCTTATATCCACTTCTATTCATTGTTGTTATTGCCTTTGTTTCTCTCATTCACAAAAAGACAAATACATATAGAAAATATTTACAATGTCAAATGTAAACATGTTTACATATTCTTGTACCGTACTTCCTTCGATTTAGTTTTTTCACTTGCAATAACTTTCACTGAACCTCTTTATATGGCCTACATTTGGTTCCATTATGTACAATTTATAATTTAAATTATCATTAACATAATGAGTAGTTTGGTTGAATCTGGATAGCTCATTCGGTTAAGGAGTGGGTATCGTTAGAAAGGTGACTCGGGTTAAAACCTCTTAGGGGTGAGCTAGTTGGGAGGAGACGCCCAAAATTCCAACCATGTTAAAGGTTGGTTTGGCCCAGGTCAGAGTGCATTCCTCGAGTGATTATGATGGCTTAAATACCCATAGGTTGCGATTTCTTAGCCAATGGTGGAAACACACTAACCCTAAGTAGCAAGCATTTCTTAACAAACAAAATAACACAACGAGAAATTTACAATGTTCGTTATAATAAAATACGAACCCAAAGTTAATGGGATAGGCTTGCATCCAAATCTCTCGTTTTGTTTGTGCCATTTGACGCTTCCATCATTTAATTGGTGTGAACATCAAAGCTTAAGGTCCTAATACTAAATCATTTTAGGTGAAGAATTTTTCAACATACGCAATTTTATTAAATTCCAAAAATATATTAATATGGTGCATTAAGTACGATGTACTAGGTGCAGTATGATTTTACGTAATAAAATATGAGTAACAAGTGTAAATTAAAGTGTAAAATTATTCGGAATATGGTTATTTTACATTTGTAAAAGTTTGGAGGGTTTTTAAATGTAGAAATTTTCAAAAATTCATAAACTACTTACACCTATATCAAATTCAAATACTTTTTTCAATATGCGTCTTGTCATTCATTAAGTTGAATCAAAGAGAGTCTTGTCATTCATTAAGTTGAATCAAAGAGAGAATTAGAAAGGCTAACTATCGATGTAATAAAACTTGTACTATCAATGTCATAAAAAATGAACCATCAATGTGACAAAAAAAAAATATCATTTACAAAGATTTTACAAAGTGTAGACACAATAAATCTTAAATGTCTCACATGGGATAAAAAAGTGATTAAAAAATATATAGCAATTACAACATATTCATAATAGTCCTTCAAAAAGGACCTCAAGCCCCCATCCACTATAAGTTCCAAAATGATGGAGACTATAGAATCATAAAATCTAGTTTTAGCACATGCTATCCAAGCATAAACTAAGGTAAAAATAGAAAAATGCAAGCTGAACTAATTTTTCCTCAAAGATTCATAATAGTAAGCTTGAAGTGATCCCTTTGAAATCACATGTGTTTCATTGCAATTGATCCTAAGGTTGTCCAATTTTTTTTGTGATAAATTATCTTCTTCATAATTGAATTATCTAAAAAACTGCTCATAATTTAAAAATTAAACTTGGCCTAAAGCTCCTTGATCCTATATATCCATTGAACCTCAATAGCCACTTTAAGGTTAGATTTCCCTGGGAACTTCCCAATCTATAACCACCCTAAAGTCACTTTCCACTTGTAGTGACATTATTCTTTTATAATATGTAAAAAAAGAGAACTCCCTAAAGTACCATTAGCTCAGCTCTAGTATTGGAACCATCACCACAACCCTTCCATAATATAATCATGTAATTGTCACTAACTCTTATAGTCAGTCCAGAACCACAATGCCCCAACTATGAGGGTCCATTAAAAAACCCATTGGGTACAGCTCTTGTGAAGGAAGGAGCAGTGATGATCTTAGAAGAAAAATCCACTTTGTTCCTTAGATACTCTTTCTACATCTTAATTATACTGCCACTTTCCCTATAGGTGAGAAACTGAGCATTCTCAAAGATGACCAAATTCATGTTCCTCCAAATCCCCTAAATGAAAAACAGAGGCATACCTATACAATTTACTTCTTTAGCATCCCGATGTTCTAAACTTCCATCTAAATAACCATGTGCCCATCTGCAAGCCATATTGGTACTTCTAGCCACTTCTAACCAAACTTGATGAGTAATTGAATAATGCACAAGTAAATGATATACCAATTCACCATCTCTTTTGCGAAGTAGGCAACAAATACATCCATATCCACCTCTTTTGTAATGAATGTCCTCATTCATGATCTTGTTCTCCAATTCTATCCAACAAAAGCACTTCAGTTTGATGGGGGCATTCCACTTTCGTAATTGCTTATGCCACCATTTCACCATTGATTCTCCACAAGTAAAGGTGATGGCCTCATAGGCCAATTTTGTGCTTACCTGACTTGCTGCTACATCCCATGACCAGGAAATTTAATCATCCTGCTCAGAAATCCTAATACAACAATGTCTTAATATCTTAATATAGAAATCTCGTTCAACCACAGAGTCGTGATACAACCCCAAATCCTCAGGTAACAACTAAAACTAATTTTCAGATGGCTTAGGATTTATCATTTTCTCTTGGTTTAAAAGGATGTAACCATTGTTATTCAAATCCCAAACAATGTCATCCAAAAGCTTGTAGGTCACATCTGCACCAATAAAAGCATCCACTCCCAATCTCACTTATACTTTAGTTTATCAATTTTCTAAAAAGTTAAATAAAACTTTAATATCATTTTTTAATAAAATTATACAACTTACTTAACAGTCATTATGCTTTCATTCATTGAAATATGTCTACCTCAATACTTGTACTCTGGTACGCTATTGTTTAGCCCTCAATTTGAGTGTGACTGAAGATATATTTTAATATTAATTTTTTTATATTTTATAAATAATTCTATTATTATTGACAATTGTGAATTAAGTAAACTCTTCATAAAGAAAAATGTGCAAATAAAATATTGTCCTTCCAAATCCTTACAATCATAAAAAACTAAATAATAACTATATAAAAAAACAATAAAATTTAATTAAAAAACAAAATTTTCTTTCAAAATCGTGGTATCCCTTCACTTATACAAAAAAAAATTGGAATATATCTTCCTATTACTCTAGAATACATGGAACGAGGAAACCATTAGAAAAATATACAAGAACTATTAGCATCCACAAGAAACTAGAGTAGTTAAATGATTAAACTTGCAGAGTAGAATCATCAAATGAAAGTGTGCATTACATGAGGAAAGATGCCGAAAAATTATAGCACAATGTGCATTAGCAAAAACATTTCTAGGAGGAGATGGTGGAGAGGTTGAGCTTTAAATAGAAACTACTAGCTCATAAGTCAAAGATGGTGGAATTGTTGGATTTAATGCATAGAGTTCACGAGGCTTGAAGATAATTTCAGAAATCTTGAGTGCATATATGTGGCTATAATTGAATCAACAAAATATTGATAAGTTGGCACTAACGTAGTTGTAGTAATAAAAATATGCCTTAATTTTTATAAAATATTGTGATTAAAGTATACCGTATAAATTCAATAATAAAAGAAGGATTAAATACTGTAAAAGTTCTAAGGGATTTTCTATGTTAAAACCAAACTATGTTGAATATATTAGAAACAAACAAAAGTATATACTAATTTTTTGCTAATTGTTTTTAGAGAAAAAAATTCCAATACTATTATAGAAATTTATGTCCCTCATTAATTACGCCGAAGGCGTTTCACAATGGAGACGCGGTCTCAAAATATTCCTCATTGCTCCATCTAATTGCAATTAGACAAGTGTCTCGTCTATTGGGAGAATAGGAGTTCGACGGGTGTCTTCTATGTTACGGTCGGTCTTGTGCATGAATGGATTGATGGGATTATGTACTTACAGTTTTTTTCATGCATGTTTGGTGATCAATTTTGTATTTTTGCCGCATGTAACGATTAACATGCCCATCTTTTCTTCCAGTGTCTTTTACTGCAATTCAATTTAGTCCTTTATCAATTTAGCAATATGATTCTGCAATCTCGATTCCGCAAGTTTGCTTTTGCAACCTCATTATTTCCGCAACTCAATCTTTCCGCAATTGAGTTTCTGCATCTTCATTTCCACGTATCTCCCTTCAACAAGTTCCTTTCAATTGATGGGATTATGTCCTGATAGCTTTTTTCATGCATGTTTGGTGATCAATTTAGTTTTTTTTTGGAAAATGTCTCGTTTAACAAACCCTTCTTTTTTGTCAGTGTCCTTTATTGCAATTCATTTCAGTCATTTATCAATTTATCAACGTGATTTCTCATTCTCGATTTCGTAACTTTTGTCTCACAAACTATATTTCCACAATACAGCATTCCCCAAAATTTCTTCCACAACAGAATCTTTCCGCAATTGAGTTTTCACAACTCAGTTTCCGCAAATTATCCTTCAATAAGCTCCTTTCCACAATCTTATTTTCCATAATATTGTTTCTACAATACATATTTCCACAAATCCGCTTCCACAGTTTTGGTTCCGCAACTCTATTTATGAATTTTCCTTTACGCAACAGTTTTTCTGCAATAGCAGATTGTCGATTGTAGGTTTGCAATTCTCTGTTTTGAAAAATGGGCTTCCACAAAGTTGCACCCACAACAGTCCTTTTCACAGTCATATTGCGGATCCTGATTCCCAATTGGTGTTTAGGGTGTTTTGATAACAGGTGGCTTGGCGTGTCCTGCGCATGAATGGATTGATGGGATTATGTCTTAACAGTTTTTTTCATGTACATTTGGTGGTCGATTTCGTTTTTCTTCCACATGTATGAATTTACAGGCCCAAATTTTCTGCCACTATCCTTCATTGCATTTCATTTCTTTGAATTGGGCATAGCCTTTGCCAATATTTGAGGCCGAGAGTTTTGCGAAAGTTTCAGTTCGAGGGATTTTGTGGGTTTAGGCTCAGATTTTGTAGGGTCAATTTTTTCTTTGAATTGGGCATGTCCTTTGCCAAGATTTCAGGATGAGGGTTTTGTGAAAGGTTCATTCTGAGGGATTTTGTGGGTTTATGCTTAGATTTTGTAGGGTCAATTTGGTCGAGGGATTTTGTTGCTTTAGGCTCACACTTGGTGGGGCAAAATTGGTCGCGGTTTGGTTTCACTGTCGCTCGAGTCGGTGAGGAAGAATTTATAGATTCCCCTTCATCGACATGAATACTCTATGTTAATGCTTCATCAATGCATTGTTTCTCCATTGATGCAAGAAATCTTGTGATTTTATTTACAGATGGGCTATTTCTTAATTGTGTCTCATCTTATGAGGATCTCGAATATGTTGTCACAATTCTTGATTTACAGGGTTTGTTGTTGCACCGCCTTTGCTTTTCACATATACACAAAGCTTTGGGTAACCAACCATTCCTATTGTTTTCCTTTGATTTGCTTGTATAACTTGTGTTGCGCTTCATTTACACAAGAGGTTTTGCCACTTTGTCATATTTGCAGGTATTCCTTCAATCTGCTTAACTATTTTCAACATTCATTGTGGTAGAAAAATATTTTCTTCATATTTCTGTGGCTCTGAATTTATCTTCTTCTTGCAATTGGAATTTTAATCTTGAATGTTTAAAAAATTAGTGTTTACTTACAAGTTGCTTATTTATTGTAAAATTAAGAGTTTCATTTTGCAAACTATATGTAAATTTTATTTTGGAATGGGTAAGAGTAGTTCTGAAACATGATATTTACTCTACCAGGGAAAATTGTTCTTATCTTTCATATAGTTGAAATTAGAGGAAAACAAATATCACTAAGTCTGTCCATAAAAAACAATTAACATGGTCGCTTCCAAAACATGCAATCCACACTGCCAAGGAATGGGTTTCTTCACTGTGAATAATTTTCATTTTTTTTGCTTATTTGTTCATGCCCTATTTGATTCCACAGGAAAGAAAAACCATCAGATTATGGAGACTATGCTAATTGCAGATGTTATTTCACTCTTGCGACATGGTGTTCTCAATGTTTGCCCGGTGGTACAATTTTCCACATTAAACCAAGTGAACTCACTCAACTCATCAACTATTTGGTTTCGAATTTCTATCTTAAACGGCCTTCACAAGCATGAGCTATTAATTCCAATTATATATAATAGTCTTGTAAATGATGGGCAGCTAAAATAAGGAACTATAATCAAAGTCACCCAATGTACATGCAACGTTGTACATAATGTAACATATGTTTCATTTCCTCATTCTTTTTTCCCACTTAATGAATTTCACACCGTTTATGCATCAAATGTTTTTGTCTCCCATTATTTTCTAACATACTTCTTCTTACCAAGACTAGACATTGCTTGCACTTGAAGTTGTCATAGTGGATGCAACGATTATTGGAGACCCTGCATCTTACCACTTGGTTGTAGCCTCTCCCTCATAGCCTAGTAGTTCCTCTGTTGTAGTGAACACTACGTCAATAAATGAAAACCCTGCCTTTCCTGCATCGACTATCCCATTCACTTAAATTTCATCTTCTAGCAAAGTTTGGAGCATTCAAGACATTTATTGCCAACACAAACATTCATGAATATGGAAACCAACGACGGTCTAGTAAAGTGTTCATATTTGACCTTGTTAATGCTTCACATGATGAAATACATATCTATGCATTCAATGAATTGGGACTCTTTGTGTAAGAGGAAATACAAATAGGAGTAGTGTACATAGTATCTAATGGCATAGTGAAAGAATCCAATCCATTTTTCAACTATTTGAAAATCCATAATGAGATTTTCCTAGGTTCCTCCTCAACCATCCAACCATGCTTGGATGAATACCCCTTAATACCTTTATATTGCTTTAACTTTAAAATTATTCAGTACATCCAAACTATACATGTTAATTCCATGGTTTACCTAATAGGACTTGTAATTTCGGTTTCTCCTGCATCCACCATACAGAAACGAGATTGTGTAGAGACTATACGACGCACCATTGGAATCCCCGACATGCCGGGCTATAGCATTGACATAACAAATTGGGGAGATAATTTCCAAATTGAAGGATTTGAGCTTGCTAATATTCACGGTTTAGATACTCCTCCAGCTTTAGCAATCAAAGGCGGTCGTGTTACAAAATTTAATGGAAAAACTGTTGGGACTATCTCCAACAGTACACTTTTTATAAACCCAAATATTGAAGAAATTCTCCTTCTCCAAAGATGGTTTCATGACAATGCATTTCGTTCAGCGTCACCATGTTTGAGCCAAAAATTCAATGCCTCTCATTCTTCTCCTCATAAAAGCATTACCATCAATGAGCTACAAAATATTCAACCATCTAAAAAGCCTGTTTGGTACTCTATTATTGCTACCATCACAGATGTTGACATGGATGGCTTTCATTTCCTTGCATGCCCTCTTTTTTCTGATGGTATACAGTGCATGAAATTTTTTTCCCACAAAGTTGGAAACATTTAGCATTGTGGTAAATGTGATGTGGAATTTCTTGAATGTGACTACCGATACATACTAAAGGTTGACTTGGAAGATATTACTGGACACCTTCATGGTGACGTAGATTTTGATGATGCTACAAACCAACTCATGGGAATTTCTACGAAATACCTATGTCTCCTCTCAAGTGAAGCAACATCAATTGTTGAAATAACCCAGAATATCTGCAACAAATAATTTATTTTTACTCTTTCAGTTAGAACAGATACCTTCTGTGGAATTGCACGCCTGAAGGTTGTAATTGTGATGGTTGAAAATATTTAATCAGAAATTTCATGTGGACATTGAAATACACAAGTTGTTTCGACTTGATACTTAAGAATTCTTTATTGTCTTTAATGTCTTTAATGAATTGCCTCAATTCTCATATGTGTGTCCTTCTTTCATGCTTCAACATAGCATGGTTTGTTTTTAACTCGCTTTTAGGAGTTCTATCTTGTAGTCTCATAGTTCCACTATACAAGCTATCTCTTAACATTTTTAACCTAAATTGTTGATGCAACCTATATCATCGCTTTTTAATACAATACTAATTTTCTATTATGTTTATTTATAAAATAAACAACTTTGTTCTCTTATTTCTTAGCACAACTTGTCATTTTTCCACAAAGAACAATTATTGCATTTATTGGGTTTTTTTTCATATATGGTTTGTCATACTACACTTTGGTCTTCTATATTGTTGCTTTCTTACAGTTATTAAGCTAGAACTTGAAAAAAAATATTCACTGCATAAATGTTATTTTAGTGTACATAGTTGGTTCCCAATACGCAATCACTTAACATTTTCTTTATATATTTTGTTTTCTATCCTTAAGCTTTCCACTTAATACATATACAACATGTGCCCATGTCACCAATGAAAGCTTCTAAGTCTTTAACAAATTTACACTTTTCTTTGATTGGGTGAATTTGATTATAGTTCCTTCTTTCAGTTTCCCATCTTCTACAAGAGTACTATTATATATAATTGGAAGTAATAACTCATGCTTGTGAAGCTCGTCTGAGATAGAAATTCAAAACCGAATAGTTGATGAGTTGAGTGAGTTCACTTGGTTTAATGTGGAAACTTGTACCAGCGGGAAAAGGTTGAAAGCACCATGTAGCAAGAGTGAAATAACATCTTCAGTTAGCATAGTCTCCATAACATGATGGTTGTTCTTTCCTGTCGAATCAAATAGGGCATGAATAAATAAAAAATTGAAAATTATTCAGAGTGAAACAACCTGTTCCTTGGCAGTGTGGATTGCATGTTTTGGAAGCGGTCATGTTAATTGTTTTTTATGGAAAGGATTAGTGATATATGTGTTCCTCTACTTCCAACTATATGAAATATAAGAATAGTTTCCTGTGGTAGATTAAATACCATGTTTCAGAACTACTCTTACCCATTCCAAAATAATATTTACATACAGTTTGCAAAATGAAACTCTCAATTTGACAATATATAAGCAACTTGTAAGTAAATACTAAATTTTTAAACATTCAATATTAACTCTCAATTGAAGCAGCATCAATTGTTGAAATAGCTGAGAAGATTGACAACAAATAATTTTTTTTACTCTTTCACTTAGAACATAGACCGTCTATGGAATTGCATGCCTAAAGGTTGTAATTGTTATGGTTGAAAACATTTATTTGGAAATTTCAGTTGGACATTAAAATACATAACTCTTTAACAAGTTCAATCTTTTCTTGTAGGCTTCATGCCGAACCATGACAATGAACAATCCAATGTAGGAAGAAGACTTGTATATGCACATAACAAAGATAAAAACAACAAGAAGCAACATATTGTGTATAGAGTTGCTCGTCAACCTGTGGATATGTCTTCTTCCTTTTCTCTTGGCCAACCTTTAGACACACCATCCCTTCCATCCCCCATGCTAAATCCATCCAACACCCACCTTGATGATGCACATCAACGATTTTGTAGAAAAACGGACCAACTAGGTGACATGAATCTCTGCTCGATTTCCAATGAATGTTACCCTGGTATTGCAATGAAAAATTTTCATGGTGCATATGGATGTTCTTGTTGTATTCTAGAAAGAAAAGGTCATCGGTTTTCATTGGAAAACAATATGGACCTAGGCATACAACCACATGTCCTTTCAATACTTACGCAAGTTGAAGAAATGCTCATTAGTCGCTCCAACTCAATCCTACAAGTCACACATGCCCATGGTGGTGAATATAAATATTATGTCCATACTATTTGCTTCCCCCAAGACATTTTCAATATTTCCACATCCCTACCCCATTTAATATTAGACCTTGATATCCTTGTTGTTCGCAAATGCAGCCATACAAACAATCCATATGAACTATTTGTTCGTCAAACATGTGTTCCTATCTCTCTTAAATACAAAATGGAAAACAATATGTACTACAAGGATGTACGAGTCAACCCAATTGCATTATCTTATTTTCCTATTGTTTCAATAGACATTTCACCTTTGATTCACCATGTTAATAGCAATTATACATTATCTCATCAACAAATCTTGTCCTCTACAATCCGACCACCAAGTTCATTTGAACCCCATGAATTAGAATCATCTTTGTTTATTTCAACACAAATAAATGCTAGAACTAAGTTTCAAGAAATTAGACGCTTCTTACGCACACCAAATATCCCACTACCAGCTTCCATTGATCGGCCCCCTATAGGCATATTCCCTATCAATGATTACAACACAGAAGGACTTCTTTTCGTGCCTTTTCCAACCTTGTTCCCCATAGGTGCAACAATGCTTACACAACCATGCATTCATCAAGTTGAGATGCATGAATATGCACTTCACCTCATTCACTATCATGACAACATATTTGGGAAACATCCTCGGTTCAGGTACTACATATATAATCCAATCATTGTGTCATCGAAGTAATGCTACTACTTATGTTTTTGTCAAAATTAATCTTGAAGATACACTCCCTCCCACAATACTTGAGCTTGTTAACCAATTGCAAGACATGCCTAATGACAAAATTGGTGAAAGGGTAGCCCGATTTGGGTATTCATTGCATGGAACATGCTCGTATTGGAACAAAAGTAGAGCTAAACTCACAAATATGATCAATCAACAAGGTACACCAACGTTCGTGTTCACCCTTGGTGCAGTTGACACAAAATGGTTGGATTTGCATGATCTAATGTATGGTGAACGCCCTACCGATTTATATCAACAAAATCAATGGAATATTAACAACATCATATCAAATCCACATATTACATCACAATACATGCACAATAGATTCAAAGTATTCCTTGAAGAGGTGCTTCAAAAAGACCTTCATATAACTGATTCTTGGTGCAGGTGTTTTACTATCTCTTCCTTCTTATCCTTCTCTTCATGATTGTCACTTTATAAGATTGATTTCTAATATATTCCTTTTCCTCCCGTGTAGGTATGAATGGAAACATAGGGGATCCACACACATTCATGGTTTTATTTGGTTGGAAGATGCACCAAATAAGGACACCTTAGAGTGGGAAGATGTTCTTGCAGTTGAAGCTACAAAACACTTTTTTGACACATATGTTACAACTTGGAATCCTTGTAACGCCCACTTGTCCACTTTTTGGTTACATCATTCTACTACAAATGATCGATGCATTCTTGTGTCACCATCCATATTTGCATCAAAATACTCAGTTGACTATGAAGAACTTGTAAATTGTGTTCAAAGTCACACCAGATGTTCAGAATCAACTTACCTTCACAAAAAAGGAACATCTATTCAATGTCGCTATGGCTTTACCTATGACCTACAAGCTATTTCTTCCTTATTCATTGATGCAAATGGAGGTAAAACCTGCAATCCTACAATAAATGTTTCCTTATAAATATTGAAAACCCAACCATGATTTCAATATGGAGGGATAATGTTGATTTCCAACCTGTTCTTTCTAGACATGTTGCCCTCAAATACATTTCAAGATATGCATCAAAAGTAGAGCCAAAATCAGAAAGATACCATGTTTTTCTCTCTCTCCTTGCACTTGAAGCACCAAGTGATGACCCTGTTCTTTATCAAATCAAGTGATTCCTTACATAAACAGTTGCATAATGAGACATTAGTGCACACGAGACATGTCACATGCTCCAAAAACTCCCTCTTGTGCTTTACAGATGTCGGTTTTTTTCCCTAAATGTGATCCAAAGTGTCTTTCGTCGTGTTTGTAATGACACTAGTAACACCCCTACAACCCCCCCCTTCATATTTTCATACATGGAAAGACCCCTTTCTCTTGAGCATTTAACCCTACTTGAAGCTGCTCGTTCTTGGTATTTCTCACCTGAAAGGAAACAAATCCATGGAAATCACACTTGTGTCACAATATTATTAGTGTATTTCTACAATTCACTTCCATTCCTCCCTCTGATTCTTCAATTTTTGAAACGTTTTTTTGGAGCAAAATTCTTCTATACAAACCTTTTCATTCCCTCCCTGAGGATATTGGAACAAAAAGTTATGAAATTATTTCTCATTGGCATCACATTAAAGGAACATATGTTGTGTGGCGTGTTGAATGTGTACAAGAAGAACCCTCTACACGTCCATCCGATGATTTGAACTCCGATCCAATTCCCTTTTCCTTTCCCCATACCATGGATGAATGGGAATTTCTCTCTCAAATCTGACCAGGTAACAACATCCATATTGATAACCTTGAAATGCTTGGACATCGTGATTTTGACAAAAATCACAATTGGACACATAACAATATACCCACCCATTTCCATGAAATAACAATATCATTCATTGACCTCAATCACTTATCCACCCAACTACATGAAGACACCACGTCATTGTCAATTTCACCTAATTCCTTGTCTCCCACACAACACATATCCTTTGATATTTTCATTTCCCATTTTAGAAACACTACACCTGCTCAACCACTCAAAATGGTCATTCAAGGCACTGTAGGCATCGTAAAATATTTCCTCATATCTTGCTTGAAATATGCACTCCAAAATGCATCTAGACAAACTGCATCTGCACTGCTTCTCCTAAATCCAACTGGCATTGCTTCCTTTACCATACATTCACTTACAATACATTCTTCTCTTTGAATACCCATTGTTGAAATGCACCCTCTTGAAGTCCAATCCCTTTCAAAGCTTCAAGAACAACTCCGTCATATTCGCTATATTCTCATCGATGAAATGAGATTTATTGGCACAAAAATGTTAACTCAAATTCATGCACGCTTATGTCAAGATTTCCCCTTGCATTGTACAATCTCGTTTGGTGGTTGTTCCATGATTCTTCTTGGTGGCTTCAGGAAATTTCCTCTAGTAAAGGACATCCCCATGTATGTAGGCTCATCCCTTGGAACTGCTCTCTAGCGTACATTTGATACTTTTGTCACGGTCAATACCATTTTTCGATAGCAAGGAGATAACGCTTCTCAAATTTCCCTTCGCCAACGCTTACTAAACCTTCGATACACACACCAACTCTTGAAGACTGGGCACTCCTAATGACAAGAACAACTCATCCCTTTCACTTGCAGAAAACTGTTCATTTGAACAATATACCCACTTGTATGCCACTAATAGCTATGTTGCAATGCACAACAAACACATGCTCAAACACCTTAAAATGCCAATTGCACATTTCCTTGCAGAATAAAGGAAAAAACATGTCCACCAATCCATATATGATGAACAATTACCATTAGAGGTCCTTCTTGCTATTGTTTAACAAATCACGTTAATTGCTAATTTATGGCTTGGAGCAGGACTTGTTAACGGCTCACTTGGAAAAGTCATTGACATTGTATACAACTCCAATGAACATCCTCCTACATTACCATCCTTTGTTGTTGTCAAATTCCTCACTACAAAGGAGCCTTATGGGATGCTTCTAATCCTAGTTATGTTCCCATCCCTCTTATAACAAGAGGAATGCGTAGGAAACTACCACTTCATATGGTATGGGGTTTAACAATTCATAAAGCACAAGGTATGACCCTACAAAATGAAACAATAAGTATTGGAAACATCGATAGACAAGGGCTTACATTCACTGCAATATCAAGAGTTAAATATCTATCATGCCTTCACATTTCTCCAACTTTCTCTTTTTCTAGATACTCTTGCATGCAAGACAATCCACATGTCCAATGTAGGAAAAAAGAGGAAAGCTTACTTGCTTCAAACTCTTTAAAACCAAATTCTGCTTGAATTTTTTCATTGTTTCCTCTATATACGTATCATTTTTCCTCTAAACATATGTTTGTGATTATAATACTTCTTCTATTGGCCAGACTTATCGTGTTCCCATTAGTTAATGTATTTTTACAATTGCAAAGTAAATAGAATATGCTTCTTCTTGAGATGTATCATTTACTTATATTTTCCCCCATTTATGGATTCAATTCAACAAAGCAACTAACCATTTAATCACATATTCCTTTGTTAGCATCAAGTTCAATTTGCTTTCATGGTGGTAACCAACATAATTGAAATTAAGATCACTTGATAGAAGTATTGTAAAAGTAAATAAGAAAAATTACACGTAGTTGACAGTTAGGTCATTGTAGTTCACTAATCACTATGAACATCACAACCAATCCTTGAACCTATCAAATAAAGTAACCAAACCTTTATGTTTTCATTAACATTAGATAGAAAATAAAATGATACATGAGAAGAGAAGACAACAAATGTACCATGGGGAATCAATATACCTGAATAGTTTATTTGTAACAGTGGCATACACAATAGACATGTGCTTTATCCCCTTTGAAAGTATGCATCTTTGAACTAGTAACAACATCACATATGTTTTGCACAGTCAGGTTTATCAACCTGAAATGTTCAAGCCTAGCAACGTTGCTAAAATATAGACTTTTATATGTTAAGTGTCTATAGTTTTATCATCAACATAGTTAATAATACATATGTAGTCATGATTGTTCATCAAACTCGTCCCTTTATAACACATGCATCTTCATCAACCACGTTTTCTTACTTTTCTCTTTATTATTTTTAACTCTGTTTAAATTTATCAGTCACATCCTTCTGTAGTTATGTTTTCTGCAACGTCCTTTCTGCAACAAACTATCGACAATAGACCTTTCCACATTCAACTTTTCGAACCAAAATTTGTGCAATTTGTGGGAACTAGCTTCTTCCACATTTGCAAGTTGTGGAATGCAGAGTTAGTTTTCCACATTTACATTTCTGCATTCACCTTTCCTCGATTACCTTTCTTCAATTACTTTTCCACAAATACCATTCCGCAATTGCGGATTGCATATTGCGTATATGCATTTTGATTTTTCTTGAAGTTGCTTGCGCAATTCCCTTTCTACAAAACCAACTCAAATCAATTTGCAGATTGCGGGTTGTGGATCTGCCATCCAACTTTTCTGAAATTTTCTTTTGAAATCCGTCTTCTGCAACCCCTGTGAGTTTCCAATCTCTTGCGCCTTTTCTCTCATCTGTTGATATGTTATCAATCAACTCGATTTATCTAGACTTGATATCCTTATCTGGATCTATAACCTCTATAGCTCATCCTCCATGCATATCGATCAATCAACTCGATCTATATTCAACCGGACTTGATCTTCGTCTTAACACTTAAAATGTACCCCCGGTTCTAAAAGAGTAAATCTCAATCTAACCACAGAACTAATATTTAGGAAAGAAAGTTGGCTTCTTTCTTTCCAGAGAGGGATATCTCAATAATTTTTTTCACAAGACCAAATATATGAACAAGAAATAAATGCAAGATTGTTGTTGGTTGAAACAAGGAAAGTACACATTGAGCATGGATTCAAAAGTGATAATAACAAGACAGTGTTATTGCATGGAATTTTAACACAGCCAACATAGCGATCTCATTACAGTAAAAATGATTTTCTCTGGTGATATAGAAGCAAATCAGAAACAATCCATTAATGAGGGCATATAATAAGGATGAATCCACATTAACTTTAGATGAACAAATTTTGTGAATGTTTGAAATCAATAGATGAAAGGAAAAACATAATGGAAGTAGTAAACAATAAACATATGTACATGAGAAAAGGAAAGTACAGACTGTAACAAACACAACATAGGAATATCTGGAAAAAGGCCAGCTTTGGCTTTGAAATTTCATTAAAAGATAGATCTCAAATTACAATGCTCATTTCTCATGGGTTCCAAGCCTTGTTCCATTACAAAAACTTGTTCTTATACAAAATTTCTCAAACTTGTCCTACGATTTTCACCTCTCCGCTTCTATGCACACTTCTTCCTCTGTCTTCTGCATTTTCTCCACCAGTTCTATCTGTGTTTGTTACTAAAGTTTTTATAACTTATGCTACTACTTCCATTCATTCAAATTATTAGATGTAGTTATTGTTCTAGAGTATTAGGACGGACATAATGTATGTTCCTTTTGTGTTTTTTACTCTTTTGTCTCATTTTTTTCCTGAACATGTTATCACCCCCAATGATTTCAGCACTTCATAAGGGTGGTGATGATGATGATGGCCTCTGTTTCTGTTTTCCGTAGTCCAAGCATTCGTTCAGACATATGGGTTATAGAAATGGATACTATGCACTGTGGTAATTAATTCCATAGTCTCATCTAAAGGCTTCGGTGGAATTTCCTTTCATCTTTCAATTATGGCCATTACTTCTACATTTGTTCTCAATTCTTTTAAGACAATGTTTCTCTTTTGGGTATCAGAAGACTTTCTCCTTTCCAGACATGCTAAGCTGCTCCGAAACTTTGTTGTAGGAAGGCCTACAACTTGATTATTTTTCAACCGCCTCTTGAATTGTGCTGGAACATATCCGGCAACATTTCTCTGACCCGTAACAGGGGTCAGAGCTCCAATCACAGGGACCCTAGGCTCACTAGTACTAAAATTCTCACAAACCATATTTCTCCACAAGTCTTCTTTAACTCTGTGTCCTACAAACAAAAACTCATTGTAGAAATAATTTGCAATCGACCAAAAATATAAATTTTGTTCCAACGAGTAGTCTGTCAGATCTTCACATGAGCCATCATCGAGTAGTATAATAACAACATTATCCATCACGTGGGTCACCACTCCAAATTCTTATGTTTAGGTGCCAACTACACCGCCCCTTTTTTGTTGTGGCATCATGATACTTATGGCGCAAGTGACCACCGAATTCTCTTAGTATTTGTGGATCTAATAATTGATAGCTGTCACATCAACAAGCTTTCTAAATAAGTGTGCCAAATCCCCCCTTTCACTCTTCAAGAACTCTTGTCAGTTCGGTGCCTCTGTTGTGCCCTCCTTCCATTTGGCTTAGGTTCCCCTCTGTTCTTATCACCATGCCGTCATGTAGACACTCCCACACTCCCCTACCTGGATCCTCTTGATCGCCCAACAGAGCTATGATAAGCATCATCCATACTACCCCCTTATACAAGAATTCGATCCCCAACACGATGAAAGAGGAAATTGAACACTCAAAAAATGATTCCAAAATCACCAGGAATTTCATACCAGACCATAAGGTGACGGAGGAATTTGAGTCTCTCATACCTGACCCTGGTTATTCAAGAGGAAGAAAATATCTTCATATGAAGACCATGGACTATCTCTAGAAATAGAAGTTTGTTTTGGGAAGAGCATTGGTTGACAAAGCAGAGGCGCATGAATCCATCCTTCTGAAGCTGGATGAATTATCCAATAACATGTAGCAAATTGCCAATCACCTTGGCATTAAACTAGAGAACTCCATCCCTATGGATACTGATATCAAGCTAGAAATAGGCTAATTCTCTAGATAGTTTAGTTTACTTTTATTACTATGAATCTTTGCAAATGGTATATAGTAAAGAACTATCGACCTAGATAGTGTTTCCTGGTTTATTTTCGGGCGAGAATGTAATTTTGATAATTTTGAAACCTCAAAGTTTCTTTTCCCTATGTAGGGAGGGCTTAGTTACTGTTTACTTTTTGTAAATCTTATTGAAGGAAATAGAAGGAACTTTCTTATTAACAAAAAAAAATAAGATAGGTATTACAATTCATATTTTAAATATTTTCAGTTGAGCAATAAGAGTTATATCATTATCTTCTGAAAGGGCAACAATCCTTTCCCTTTGACTAATTCCCAAGTTTTTTGTAAATATTTTGTTGACGAAGTTTGTTGCAGTTGATATATAGAAGCTTCCCAAAAAAAAGATAATAATCAAATAAAACAATTTTTAGAAAATAGATATGAAATGCAAGTTGAAAATTGAATATGCAAGCGTTTATTGATGTCAATATTAATGTTTATTTTTCTCGAAACTACTTCCACAATTCTCTTTCTGCAACTGCTGTGAGCCGTCAACTTGATAAGTGTTTGTCTGCAACTCGTAACTCACAATTGTGGATTACGGACGTCGAAATTCAATTTGTTTTCTTATTTTTTTCCTTTCCACAATCCGCAATTTTGCTTAATAAAACTTCATTTTTTGGTTCCCTGTTTCCGCAAACCCGCAATGTGGATTACATAAATTCTTTCCATTAATAATTCTTTTATTTTCGATTCTGTAGCTCCACAACCCACAATGCATATTTCAAAAAGAAGAAACTTAATAAAAAAATTTGCAAGGTTTCCTATCCGCAACCCGCAACCCGCAAATATTGTTGGGATTGTGGATTGCCGAAGCTAACAAATTTATTCCTAATTTCAAATATTATCCTGCAACCTGCTTCGCGTATTCCAATCAAATTTAAATAAAACCAAACAATGACAATAGCAATCCTTTATCCAAAGTATCAAAGTGTAAAAGTGTCCTATCAGGTAATACCAATTGAAAAAATAGTATTAAGGATTAATAGCTATTGATCAGTTGCAGAAAAGAACATGTGAATTAAATAAAGACATTTATTCAAAGCACATTTAATATGTTAAGATTGTAATAAAACATCAATACATAAACTTAACCTATTCAACATATAAGCAACTTATGATCAGTATGCCAAATAGATAGAAGAAATACTAGAATTTTTGAAACACATTTAATGAATAACCATAGAACATAGCATAAGTAACAAAGTAATTTTATTAACTTGCAAAACATTAGAATATTCAAAAATTACAGATCTTTCCTCATATGTCCTTGATAGTCTCTTCTCCTACAAGGAAGGTGTTAGAAAGTTTCAAAGTGACTGGGTTCTAGACTAAACTCTCTAAGAAAACCAAGACAGTGATTGTAACAGATTTTAGGTAGGGTAGTTAAGATATATAATTGATAACAAGTAAATATTTACTCAATCTATAAAAATATAAATCAACTTTGCTTCCTCGAATCAGCTTCAAATAAAACTAACAATGAAAAATGAAATGCCTTATCCAAACTATTATGAGTGCACAACTGTCCTATCAGGTAATACCAATTAAAAAATAGTATTATGGACTAATAACAATTCATCAGTTTCATAAACGAGTATGTGAATCAAATAAACACATTCATTTAATACGCATTTAATATATCAAGATTGTACAACGACATCTATACATAAATTAACACATTCAATAGAAAAGCAACAAATGATCACTATGTCAAGAAGATAGAAGAAAGACTGAAATTCATGAAACACATTTAATGAATAACCAAAGAACATAGCATAAGTCACAATGTAATTTTATTCAAGTTGCAAAAAATTACAACATTCCAAAATTACAAATATTTCCTGATACATCTGTGGTAGTCCCTTCTCCTGTGGCTCCCTTAGGCTTAATCCCTCTCCCTTTCTTAGGAGGTACACTTCCCTTTAAATAATGTTACAAAATTGTACAAAGAAAGACACTTCCCAAGAAGTGGGATTACAAAATATTTTAGTTTCAATATTTGTCGAGGGCAGAACACCACTTGATAAAAGCATCCATGAAATCTTGGATTCCCTTAAACTAAGCATTCTCTAGATGCATTTCAAGTTTACATATTAAAGAAGAAATCTCATTTTTCTTGATCTTCATCCATTCTTTAAGAAACAGATCAATCTGCATTAATGAAGCAAGAGGTCTCTCAATCAACTGCTTGATTTCCTCCATGGTGAGTTGAGTGATCTCCAATATATGCTCCTTGGTTTTAGCAAAATCTATCTCAATTTGCTCCCATTTTAATTTCAAAGGCATAGCCTCATTGATAGGATCTAAGAGTGGTAGATCCAGATAACCAAGAAATGTCACTAAAGCTAACCACCTCCTTTTGCAGGACACCTGTCCATCTTTGATGATGGATTCCACTGTATCGCAAATACGCTCGCATGTTTCAATCGTCACCTCGATATTCTTCATCTTAAGATTATGTAAGATTGGCATATCATCTGGTATTTCTTTGATGTATTTCTTCCAGGCTATGATTTTTTCATAATATCTAGTAGATTATTTTCTCCTTGTGTGATGATCATGGAAAATTAATGTTTGGTTCTCAAAAGTATTGTACAATATTTGCATTTCATTAAAACCTTCAAACAAATTAACCATCCCTTTATAATATTGACCATGTATTGTGTCGCCTAATTGCTTAAACTATTCTCCCGTGAATTTGGAGAAGGAAGAGGTATTAGATGCAAGATGGAGATCCTTAATCTATTGCTCAAAGATTGAAATCTTGTCAGTCTGTTGCTCAGTCAAGTGATCTGCCTTCTCAAGCTACTGGCTTGAGATAGTCATTTTTCCGTTGAATCTGCTTCAACTTCTCCTCATACTCATTCTTAATATGTTGGATCTATTGGCTATGGCATGCCTCAGCTTGTACTAAGTCTTGTTTGGAATTGTGCATTTCATGTTCTTTCTCTTCCAGCTCTTTGTTTAGCTAGTACACTGAGTCGAAATTAGCTACAACAGAGGCTCCCATGGAAGCTGTTGTATATAGGGATTCTTGTTTAGTATTAGAGGAGTCCCTTTTCCAAATAATTTGGTTTTGGACTACCCCCAAGATCATTAGAAGTGTGGGTAAGTGTTGAAGGTAATAAATTCCCTAACTAACAAAGAAAAGGGCCGCATTGACCTACAGAAAAGAACACACATAACAATGGTGAAGACAAATAGCAATTCCCACATAGAAAAGGACATGGTATAACATATCTCCAACACTATTTGTGATATTTCTTGTAGCATATGTTGCCAATAGCCTAGTGTTTCTTCTTGAGACAATTTCCAACATAGTCTAACAACAAATCATTTATCTAATTTGAGACATAATGATATGCCTTATCCATTTGAACACTGCTTGACCTAAATCTCATTTCATTAGATTAATATTTGTGAGCAACTATCAAGATTAGTGCTAGTGGATGTAGGTGCATAGACTAAAGGCATGAAAGAAAATCCTAAAGACAATGACACAAGAAAATACATTAATCATTGTGCTTGGCTTGGAATGATGCATTTCCAGAATGAATAAAGGAATAAACTTGGCCTAATTTAATCAATATTTTTCCCAAGAAGTCTCCATGGTTGGTAGAAGAAGCACAGTTTGCAAAATGACAAATCAACAAATTAATTAGGGTTGGCTTGTGCATAAATGTACTTAGGTAGGATCTATGTATTAGGTTTATTTTGCATGGATGAGATATACTTTATATAATAAATGAATTCACTTGTATATATTCTGTTGGAATATAATCCATCAGGATTATACATTAGTGTACATAATAGGAATATGAATAGTTGCATAGGAAGGTGAAAATGCTAGTTCTCAACCACCACATTAAATGTATAAATGTATGCATTAGCAATGGAATAGATATGAATCGGGAGTTATACCTATCAGTGGTATCAGAGTGGGTTCCTGCCATAACTCCTGGCTGCATTTCAGTCCTGGCCCCTCCTGGCTGCCAGACTGCTCACTCATTTTCCTCAGTCTGCAGATTGCATGCATTGGTGCATGCGCTGGCTGCTCTAACGTTCATGGGTGATGCGCTTTCTCTACTCCGCTCAGCCCCCATTCTGCTCTTACTCCACTGCTTGTTGAGATATTCTCCATGCCTACATTGAAAGGGCCATGCGTTAATCTTATCTCGTCAACAATCCCATAGCCTCCATGTGAAACCGTTGTGTGAATAATGCGATTTCTCACCGCTTGTTGAGATATTCTCTTGAGGAACGTTTCTGAGATTGAGTGTCGAGACCTTCTCCACCTGCGGTCGATTTCCTTTTGTGTTGTGGTCTATGAATATCTGCGTGCCACTGTTCCATATTCTCTGAGCGTATATTTCATCGACTAAACCCTAATTTTCTGTGTTGGAGTCTGCCCTCCAGGAGTGCGTTTCTCCTCTCTCGTATTACTCGGAAGAAACCCTAATTTTTGAACTACCTCACAATTAGGAAAAATGTAGCTATCATCTTTGGGTTCTATCTAAAGTTTGGGATGTGGATCGAGCTCGCTGAGTCACTCGACTCACTACTGCAAGTTTGTGCTTGGAATCTCTACTGGAGACTGCTATATATCTTTGTGTCTTTGTGCTACTCCGTGGAATATTGTGGCATGTGTTACTTCATTGAAGAGTAAATACTCTTCATATCCTCCATCGTCACTACTATGTGGACCATGACTGCTCTTGTATTATGTGCATTGAAATGGTGTCAAAACACTCTTCTGGTGCTGCGATTTATTTGAATGGTGTGGCTGCATAGGATCACGCCTTCTTATTTGCATGAAGTACTGCTGCGAATTCAAGGAGCCGCGACCTCTCATCTCACTGCTATGTTGGTGTGAATTAAATTTATTTCTTGCTGTGATTGAAGACTAGCATGAAGATCGTTGGAGACTCAAGCTTTTTTCAAGAGCATGAGTATGCAGCATGAAAACCGTTGGAGACTGCTGCCTGCGTTGAAGACTTCTATGAGTGAACGCGTTGAAGACTTCTCTGAGTGAACACATTGGAGACCACTGTGTGAAGAGTAAACCTACTCTGAATATAATCAGAATTGCGTAGAGCTGACTACGTGGAGCTTCCTACGTGGAGCTGCCTGCTGTATGGTACGCCCACACTTTCACTACATTGAAGTAACTATTGAGAGCATTCATGGAGATTCTTGGGTGTTGCGACATCCAAATGCAGTTGCATCTCAACATTGAAATTGGGAATCGTTAGCTGTGAAGGCAACTTCACCTACTCTCTTACATTCACGCAGAGGTAAATGTTTTTGGTTGAAATGGATCGTGACTGATATATATTGTGACTGATATATATCATACATTGAAGAATCTTGTGGAAGATATATGTTGTTTTGTTGGTGTTGATTGCATTGAGACTGCTCGTGCAATTGGGAATATTGCCACTGTGCAATTATTCTGCTACTGGAGTTGTGACCTGCCTTGAAGAATAAAGTCTATGTGAAACTATTGCAGAGACTCAGACCTGCATTGTGTAGAATAGTGCACATAGTTTATTGAAGGAGATATTATCATTTCCTTGTACTATTTTTTTAAATAAAGTAGCAGAGACTTAGACCTGCTTCTTTCATATAGCTGAGATCGTTGACTAGTGCTGTTCAAAACCCTATATTTTGTGATAGTTCACAAACAATGGTATTTCCTTTAGGAATATTGCTGAACAGTTCTTCTAGTGCTAAAATTTGCTTATGAACTTATTGATAGCATATAAAGATTGTAAATCACCTTGGTAGAGGCTGTAGACCTGCAAGGTTATTGTTTTTCTATTATCTCATTCTCTTTGTCATATTAAGTTCATTATTGTAAATTACACTAGCAGTTGCAGAAGATGCAATCTATAACAGCTGTAGTTGGTGCCACTCTCTCTGGCAAAGATCATCCCAAAGGAGAAAGCTGCAAGAGAGGCAGAGGAAGAAGAAACTTCAGAGGTAGAGGAGGCAGAAACAACTCCAGCAAAAGATCAGATTTGCAGTGCAAGCATTGTGGAAAGACTGGACACACATCAGATCAGTGTTCGGCTTCGTGGGACTCCATCAAAGACATACATAACCAGAAGAAAGATGACAATAAAAACCAAGATGCTAGTAAATCTTATGATTCTGCTAATTGTATTGTTGCACATTGTAATCTTGGAATTAATGAAATGACTTCACTTTCATCTTACGCAGAATGTTGGCTACTTGATACTGGTGCAACATCACAAATGACTTTCAGAAAAGACAATTTTGAAGAACTTAATGAAACAATAAATGGCATAGTTTACTTTGCAGATAAGTCAAGTCTTAAACCAAAAGGAATGGGCACCATTCGACTGAAGATGCCTGGATTCCCTGATTTCTTGTTGAAGAATGTTCTTTATCTTCCAGAGTTGCAGAGAAGCCTGTTGTCCTTGGTGGAGATTCAACAGTAAGGCCATTCCATCCACATGTTTGATGGAATTGTAGAAATAAGAAAGTCCTCTGAAAACCAAGTCATCATGACTGGATACGAAGATGGGAAGCTGTTGAAGCTAAAGGGTTCATCTGCAAGAGTTCATAACTATGCCCACCTCTCTCAGCATGGAGAAGGTAATTTTTCATCTAGTTTATTGTGGCATGCAAGATTTGGTCATCTAAATTATAACAGTCTTCGTTTGTTGAGAAAGAATGGTGTATTTGGTTTGCCCACCATTCCCAAAGAGAAGAACAAATGTGATGCATGTATATTAGGGAAACATAGTAAGCTGCCATTCCATGAATCTAATTTTAGAGCAAGTAGGAAAATAGAATTAGTGCATTCTAATTTATGTGGCCTAATGCCAACTCCTTCTGCTCATGGGAATAATTATTTTATGACCTTTGTTGATGACTACTCAAGAATGTGCTAGATTTAGTGTTTAAAGACAAAAGCAGAAGCATTTCAAACATTCAAAGACTTTCATGCATTGATAGAAAAACAAGAACAATAAAAAATTGGTACACTTCGTACTGATAATGGGAAAGAATACACTTCAAATGCTTTTGAAGATTATCTTTGCCAACATGGAATTGCACATCAGACTACAGTTCCCTACAATCCTCAACAAAACAGTGTAGCAGAAAGAATGAACAGAACCATAATGAATATGGTTCGCTCAATGATGTTTTTTGAGAATGTAAAACTAATGTTTTGGGGTGATGTAGTGAAATGTGCAGCCTATTTGAGAAACAGAAGTCCCTCAAATGCTCTTGATAAAAAGAATCCACATGAAATGTGTTTGGGCCATCTCCCTTCAGTCAGCCATCTCATAGTTTTTGGTTCCACCTGTTATGCCTTGATTCCAAAGGATCAAAGAAACAAGCTTGGTGCTCGAAGCAGAAAATGCATTTTCATGGGGTACGAAGAATACTCCAAGGCATACTGTCTGTATGATGAGGTAAACAAGAAGTTTGTTATTTCCAGAGATGTCATTTTTTTTGAAACTAATAAAAATGACCAGTCCATTGAGAGACAACTTGATCATTTGGAAAAATATCCTCATCCAAAGAAATATTCTAAAAATGAATATGAAATTCCAAACCTTGAAGGGGGGATTCCTATTATGGATCAACCTTTGGAATTTCCATATGAAGCACCAACTCCCCTGCATGAAGAAGTTCCTGCTACTTCACCTGAACAAGAGGTTCAACTGGATGATGTGATTCAGAGAATTGGAAGACTCTCAATCAACGATGAAGCACCACCAGCTGATCAACCAGGACCATCACAGAAGATTCCTAAATGGGCCACAAAGACACTTGAAAGTGTCCATCCGGATGAAGTTGGAAAGACGAGAATGAGAAGTTCAAAAAGACATGAAGATGGAGGAGAAGCAAATAATTCGGGTGATGACATGGATGTATCATTTGATTGTGAATTTAATTTATCTGCTAACTTTGAACCAAATTCCTTTGAAGAAGCTTCTACTCGGGTTGAGTGGAAAGAAGCTATGCAGAATGAGTATGAAGCACTCATGAAGAATGGAACTTGGAAGCTGGTTGACCCTCCAGTTGGAACCAAACCAATTGGCTGCAAGTGGGTGTACAAGAACAAATACAGATCAGATGGCTCACTTGAAAAGCACAAAGCAAGGCTTGTAGCAAAAGT
>LPNX011181971.1:282946-344731 GCA_001517045.1 Pseudotsuga menziesii | reverse complement strand
AAGATTTGAAAAAGATATTTGAAATGACAGATATGGGACATATCCACTATTACTTAGGAATTGAAGTCACTCAACATCCTAAGTACATATTCCTATCTTAGAAAAATATGTTGGAGAACTACTAAACAAATTTTGCATGAAAGAATGCAACCTTATCTTTACTCCAATGGAACAGAAAATGAAGCTCACATCAAGCGAAGGAAAAGAATTTGAGGATGTGACCAGGTATGGACAACTTGTAGGAAGTCTTATATACCTTACAACAACTAGACCAGATATTTCTTATGTTGTTGGCATACTTTCAAGGTTCATGCATAAACCTTGTGAAGGACACTGGTCAGTTGCAAAAAGAGTTCTAAGATACTTGAAGGGGACTCAAGACGTTGGACTCAAGTACTCTAAAGTGGATGACTTCAAACTTATTAGGTACTCAGACTCAGATTTTGATGGCGATAAGGAGATAGGAGTACCAACTTCTGGATACACTATGAGTCTTGGATCAGCAGCTGTCTCATGGAGATCACGCAAACAGTCAGTTCCGGAAGATTCAACAACAGAAGCAGAATATGTGGCTGCAGCTGAAGCAAGGAAAGAAATAATATGGCTCAGGAAGATACTTGAATATTTGCAAGAAAAACAAGAGAACTCCACTCCATTATTGATCGACAATACTTCTGCAATCAAGCTGGCTAAGAATCCCAGATTCCATGATTGAACCAAACACATCAACACAAAGTATCATTTGATTCAACATCATGTAGAGGCCAAGACAGTCCATCTTCGACATTGTTACACAAATGATCAAGTTGCAGACATCTTCACCAAAGCACTTGGACGAGAAAAGTTTGAAAGATTCAGAAACATGCTCGGACTTACTAACACCCCTTCGTATTAAGGGGGGGATTGTTGGAATATAATCCGTCAGGATTATACATTAGTGTACATAATAGGAATATGAATAGTTGCATAGGAAGGTGAAAAGGCTGGTTCTCAACCACCACATTAAATGTATAAATGTATGCATTAGCAATGGAATAGATATGAATCAGGAGTTATACCTATCATATTCTGACCTGGTGTGCATGCAATGACACCAAATCCCATAGAAACTGAGAAAAAAATCAAGAGGTATAATAAGTGTAGGATGTAACCAAGCCTAATATAGGAATACGTTTCCAATCAAGTAATGTTGAAGTGGATAGAAAAAAGAATCTATATTTGACATTCAAGACAAATGAGGGTGTAGACCAAGACTAAGAAATTAACTTTGAATTTTCATTGTCTTACATTTTATGAAAACTTGACTAATGGCGCCAATATTTATGGGCCTCATAGAATTGCAACAAAGGTGTTGAAACATGCTCACAAATAGGATGCTTCTATGATAAGGATTATGGAAAAGAGAGTCAAAATAACTAGGATGCATATAATGTAACTACTATATGTCTTTATACTAATCAAATACATGGTTTTCCATGATGTAGCTGATACATGTCTTTAGATCCAAAGGAAAAATGGTTTATGATCAATTTCTTGGATGGTATCTATATTTCTATGCCTATATTTGGCATTACACATGTTGTAAAAGTATTAAAGGATGGTATGGTCAATTTTACTGGATATCCTCTAGTGGCCCTCCCTTTTCTCTGATTCTAGATAGCAAGAATATAACACAATAGTTTGTAAGTACCACCATTCCATATATTGAGCGTGTTCATTATCTTAATTAACAATTGAAAAATATCTAATTGTGTGACTATTTAACTCAGATAAAACATGGATTGTAATTGTATATGTGCCATTCTCAAACATGATTGAAATGCATAAAATATTTTTTGACAAGATGATTAAAAGTCTAGGTAAGTGTAAAAGGTAATGGATTCCCCAACCAGTAAAGAAAAGGGCCACCTTGACCTTCTAAAAAGGACACACATAACACCATTTAAGACAAATAGAAATTCCCATCTAGCATAAGAATTGAAACAACATATTTCCAACACTACTTTTGACATTTCATGCATTTGATGTTAGCACTATCTACAATGTTTATCTATGCATATTGAGAAAGACAAAAAGAATCTACCAATGGAGGAATTGGAAGAGAAAAAGCATATATGACATACTTCGGAGATATCTTTGAAAAATTGCGACACCTTTGAGAGAGCTTTAAAAATTCAATTTGCAATTGCTTGGAAATACAAAACAAAACTAGGAAATCTAATTTAACGCCATGGATCACATATTTATTGATGCACATATGTAGTGATTAGGGTTACTGATTAGATATCAATTTTGATTTTGACCATCATGGAATAATTATTCATCCAGTTTCCCTCTATTTTACCTCCATTTTGGCATGAAATGAAGAAATTCGACGAAGTTTTCATCCATTAGAAAAGATTTTCCAATTATGCTCTTTGTTCTTCTTGTTCAAGGAAAAATTTCCTTTTTTGGTGCTAAACAAAAGCACCCTAGGTAACCAATGTCCCTCCATTTTGGAGAAAAACCAAAAGAATTCAACAATGTTCTTATTGTTAAGGGAAATTTTCCCTATTTTTGGCATGGAATCAAAATAGCCTAACCAATTTCCCTTCATTTCTAAACGAAACCAAAAGAATTCAACACTCTGATCTTCCTTTCATGGGAAATTTTTCCAATTTTTGGCACTAAACCAAAATATCTAAACCAATTTCCCTCCAAAATTGAGCAAACCAAAATAATTCGATGCATTTTTCCCTTAGGGAGTGATTTTTTTTATGTATTCTCTTTCTTCTTCATTCATCCATCGTGCACAAATTTTCCATGGTTTTTTGCAAATTTCCATCCATCATTAAAAAAAAAATGTCGCTTTTTCTTCCAATGAAAATATTTTCTCTTTGTTTACTTCTATCCAATCCATATATTTGCTCATATTATTATTTTAGTTTTAGATTTGATTAAATATGTTAAAAAGCGGTAATATATTTAATAATGGATAAACTAATTTAAATAAATTATAATATAAATTAAAACCCTTTCACAATTACATAATTTATTATGTGCATAAGAATCCAAATGTTTCATTATTATTTTCAACCTCTTAACTCTACATTAATCCAACATATTAATCAACTATTATTAATGATAAAATATAGTTTAAATTTAATGTGACATGGCATGTTTAAAAAAAATAACGTTTCATTGTTATTTTCAACCACTTAACTCTACTTTAACCCAACATATTAGTCCACTATTGTTAATGACAAAATATAGATTAAATTTAGTGTGACATGGGATATTTAAAAAAAAAGTGATGGCTTTTTTTTAATATTTTCCTTTCTTTTTTGGACCTGAAATTGACTCTAATGTCTATGTTTTTAGAATATTTATATGTTTCATTTAGTTTCCTCATAAACCCAGATCAATTAATGTCCAACTAACGATAATAATAGTGGGTAGATGGGACCCATAAGTACAACCAGTATGAGTTTATAGTTGGAGTGCAAAAGCATACCCTAACCCTATTCTGAAAAATCCCAAAAGATGCAGAGGAGTGTTCCTTTGTTTTGGTAGTGTGTTTGAATATAGGTGATACTATTCCAAATAAATTCGTTATCTTAATATGCTTGAATTTGAACCATTTCTCATAAAATCATGGTTGATAGTGTACATTCAAGAAAAGTAATATCTTTAAACTAAGTTTCTTACTGATGTGTAATTAGCCCTTCTCAAAATTCTTAAACTAAATCTCATGATAGCATGCTAAAATCTATTCCTCTTTAATCATGTCAATAAGCTCAAACAAACTCTTCAAATTGTATGCCAAATGATTGGTCATTCACAGTACCGACTTATATTTGTTTTAGTACAAACGGTTGACACCTTCAATGCAACCAAAAGGAAACAACAATCCTTACTTGGAAGAACAATCTCATATCAAGATATTTACTTATATACTAAATTGCATCTATTTTTCATAAATTACTTTCTTGTATAAATCGAGTTTTATTGTAGTTCACAATCTATATCATATGCACAAGGATATTCCTCTTTGAACACTTTAACTATACTAACTTGCCAATTTTCATTGCTCTTATATCCACTTCTATTCATTGTTGTTATTGCCTTTGTTTCCCTCATTTACAAAAAGACAAATACATATAGAAAATATTTACAATGTTAAATATAAACATGTTTACATATTCTTGTACATTACTTCCTTCGATTCAGTTTTTTCACTTGCAATAACTTTCACTGAACCTCTTTATTATGGCCTACATTTGGTTCCATTATGTACAATTTATAATTTAAATTATCATTAACATAATGAGTAGTTTGGTCGAATATGGATAGGTCATTCGGGTAAAGAGTGGGTATCGTTAGAAAGGTGACCTGGGTTCAAACCTCTTAGGGGTGAGCTAGTTGGGAGGAGACACCCAAAATTCCAACCATGTTAAGGGTTGGTTTAACCCAGATCGAGTGCAATCATCGGATGATTTTGACGGCTTAAATACCCATGGGTTGTGATTTCTCAACCAATAGTAGAAATACACTAGCCCTAAGTAACAAGCATTTCTTAACAAACAAAATTACATAATGAGAAATTTACAATGTTCGTTATAATAAAATACGAACCCAAAGTTAATGGGATAGGCTTGCATCCAAATCTCTCTTTTTGTTTGTTCCATTTGACGCTTCCATCATTTAATTGGTGTGAACATCAAAACTTAAGGTCCTAATACTAAATCATTTTAGGTGAAGAATTTTTCAACATACGCAATTTTATTAAATTCCAAAAATCTATTAATATGGTGTATTAAATACGAGGTACTAGGTGCAGTATGATTTTACGTAATAAAATCTGAGTAACAAGTATAAATTAAAGTGTAAAATTATTAGGAATATGGTTATTTTACATTTGTAAAAGTTTTGAGGGTTTTTAAATGTACTCAAAATTTTCAAAAATTCATAAACTACTTACACCTATATCAAATTCAAATAATTTTTTCACCTTGTAAAAATATCTGTCTTGTCATTTATTAAGTTGAATCAAAGAGAGCATTAAATCAAAGAGAAAATTAGAAAGGCTAACTATCGATGTAATAAAAATTGAAATATCAATGTAATAAAAAATGAACCATCAATGTGATAAAAAGAATAGGATCATTTACAAAGATTTCACAAAGTGTAGACACAATAAATCTTGAATGTCTCACATGGGATAAAAAAGTGATTAAAAAATATATAGCAATTACAACATATTCATAATAGTACTTCAAAAACGACCTCAATCCCCCATCCACTATAAGTTCCAAAATTATGGAGACTATAGAATCATAAAATCTACTTCTAGCACATGCTATCCAAGCATAAACCAATGAAAAAATAGAAAAATACAAGTTGAACTAATTTTTCCTCAAAGATTCATAATAGTAAGCTTGAAGTGATCCTTTTGAAATCACATGTTTTTCATTGCAACTGATCTTAAGGTTTTCCAATTTTTTTGTGATAAATTATCTTCTTCATAATTGAATTATCTAAAAAGGTGCTCATAATTTAAGAAATTAAACTTGGCATAAAGCTCCCTGATCCTATATATCCATTGAACCTAAATAGCCACTTTAAGATTAGATTTCCCTGACAACTTCCCAATCTATAACCACCCTAGAGTCACTTTCCACTTGTAGTGACACTATTTTTTTATAATATGTGAAAAAGGAGAACTTTCTAAAGTACCATTAGCTCAGCTCTAGTATTGGAACCATCACCACAACCCTTCCATAATATAATCCTGTAATTGTCACTAGCTTTGATAGTCATTCCAGAACCACAATGCCCCAACTTTGAGGGTCCATTAAAAAACCCATTGGGTACAGCTCTTGTGAAGGAAGGAGCAGTGATGATCTTAGAAGAAAGATTGACTTTTTTCCTTAGATACTCTTTGTACATCCTAACTATACTGGCACTTTCCCTATAGGTGAGAAACTGAGCATTCTCAAAGATGACCAAATTCATGTTCCTCCAAATCCCCTAAATGAAAAACAGAGGCATACATATACAATTTACTTCTTTAGCATCCCAATGTTCTAAACTTCCATCTAAATAACCATGTGCCCATTTGCAAGCCATATTGGTACTTCTATCCACTACTAACCAAACTTGATGAGTAATTGAACAATGCACAAGTAAATGATATACCAATTCACCATCTCTTTTGCAAAGTAGGCAACAAATACATCCATATCCACCTCTTTTGTAATGATTATCCTCGTTCATGATCTTGTTCTCTAAATCTATCCGACAAAAGCACTTCAGTTTGATGGGGGCATTCCACTTTAGTAATTGCTTATGCCACCATTTCACCATTGATTCTTGACAAGTAAAGGTGATGGCCTCATAGGCCAATTTTGTGATTACCTGACTTGATGCTACATCCCATGACCAGGAAATTTAATCATCCTGCTCAGAAATCCTAATACAACAATGTCTTAATATCTTAGTATAGAAATCCCGTTCAACCACCGAGTCGTGATACAACCCCAAATCCTCAGCTAACAACTAAAACTAATTTTAAGATGGCTTAGGATTTATCCTTTTCTCTTGGTTTAAAAGGATGTAACCATTGTTATTCAAATCCCAAATAATGTCATCCAAAAGCTTGTAGGTCACATCTGTAGCAATAAAAGTATCCACTCTCAATCTCACTTATACTTTAGTTTATCAATTTTCTAAAAAGTTAAATAAAACATTAAGATCATTTTTTAATAAAAATATACAACTTACTTAACAGTTATTATGCTTTCATTCATTGACATATGTATACATCAATACTTGTATTCTAGTACGATATTGTTTAGCCCTCATTTTGAGTGTGACCGGAGATATATTTTAATATTAATTTTTTTATATTTTATAAATTATTGTATTATTATTGAGAAATATGAATTATGTAAACTCTTCATATAGAAAAATGTGCAAATAAAATATTGTCCTTCAAAATCCTTACAATCATAAAAAAAATAACTATATAAAAAAACAATTAAATTTAATTAAAAAAAAAATTCTTTCAAAATCGTGGTATCCCTTCACTTATACAAAAAACGTTTGGAATATATCTTCCTATTACTCTAGAATACATGGAACGAGGAAACCATTAGAAAAATATACAAGAACTATTAACATCCACAAGAAACTATAGTAGTTAAATGACTAAACTTGCAGAGTAGAATCATCAAATGAAAGTGTGCATTACATGAGGAAAGACACCAAAAAATTCTAGCACAAGGTGCATTAGCAAAAACATTTCTAGGAGGAGATGGTGGAGAGGTTGAGCTTTAAATAGAAATTACTAGCTCATAAGTCAAAGATGGGGGAATTGGTAGAATTAATGCATAGAGTTCACGAGGCTTGAAGATAATTTCAGAAATCTTGAGTGCATATATGTGGCTATAATTGAATCAACAAAATCTTGATAAGTTGGCGCTAACATAGTTATAGTAATAACAATATTCCTTAATTATTATAAAATATTGTGATTAAAGTATACCGTATAAATTCAATAATAAAATAAGGATTAAATACTGTAAAAGTTTTAAGGGATTTTCTATGTTGAAACCAAACTATGTTGAATATATTAGAAATAAACAAAAGTATATACTATTTTTTTGCTAATTGTTTTTAGAGAAAACAATTCCAATACTATTATAGAAATTTATGTCCCTCATTAATTACGCTGAAGGCGTTTCACAATGGAGACACAGTCTCAAAAGATTCCTCATTGCTGCATCTAATTGCAATTAGACAAGTGTCTCGTCTGTTGGGAGAATAGGAGTTCGACAGCTGTCTTCTATGTTACGGTCGGTCCTGTGCATGAATGGATTGATGGGCTTATGTACTTACAGTTTTTTTCATGCATTTTTGGTGATCAATTTCTTATTTTTGCTACATCTATTGATTAACATGCCCATGCTTTCTTATAGTGTCTTTTCCTACAATTCAATTCATTTTTTATCAATTTAGCAATACAATTCTGCAAGCTTGCTTCTGCAATCTCATTATTTCCACAACTCAATATTTCTACAATTGAGTTTTTGCAACTCCATTTCCACATATTGCCCTTCAGCAAGCTCCTTTCGATTGATGGGATTATGTCTTGACAGTTTTTTTCATGCACGTTTGGTGATCAATTTCGTTTTTTTTGCCACATGTCTCTATTGACAAACCCATCTTTTATGTCAGTGTCCTTTATTGCAATTCATTTCAGTCCTTTATCAATTTATCAACGCAATTTCTCATTCTCGATTTCGTAACTTTTATCCCACAGACTATACTTCCACAATACAGCTTTCCCCAAAATTTCTTCTGCAACAAAATTTTTCCACAATTGAGTTTTCATAACTCGGTTTCTGCAAATTATCCTTCAGCAAGCTCCTTTCCACAATCTTCTTTTCCTCGGTATTGTTTCTACAATACATATTTCCACAAATATGCTTCCGCAATTTTGGTTCTGCAACTCTATTTATGAATTTTCCTTTGCGCAACAGTTTTTCTGCAATTGCAGATTGTCGATTGCAGGTTTGCAATTCTCGCTTTTGAAAAATGGACTTCCGTAAAGTTGCGCCCACAACGGTCCTTTTCGCAGTCCAATTGTAGATTGCAGATCCTACTTCCCACTTTGTGTTTAGGGTGTTTTGCTGACAGGTGTCTTGCATGTTTTGACTACACTTTTCTTTGTTTCCCTAAATGACCAGTCCTGTGCATGAATGGATTGATGGGATTATGTCCTAACAGTTTTTTTCATGTACGTTTGGTGGTCGATTTCATTTTTCTTCCACATGTATGAATTGACAGGCCCATATTTTCTGCTACTATCCTTCACTACATTTCATTTCTTTGAATTGGGCATAGCCTTTACCAATATTTGAGGTCAAGAGTTTTGCGAAAGTTTCAGTCCGAGCAATTTTATGGGTTTAGGCTCAAATTTTGTAGGGTTAATTTTTTCTTTGAATTGGGCATGTCCTCTGCCAAGATTCCAGGACGAGGGTTTTGTGAAAGGTTCATTTTGAGGTATTTTGTGGGTTTATGCTTACATTTTGTAGGGTCAATTTGGTCGAGGGATTTTGTGGCTTTAGGCTCACACTTGTTGGGGCAAAATTGGTCGCGGTTTGGTTTCACTGTCTCTCGATTCAGTGAGGAATACTTTGTCGATGCCCCTTCATTGACATGAATGCTCTATGTTAATGCTTCATCAATGCATTGTTGCTCCATTAATGCAATAAATCTTGTGATTTGATTTACAGATGGGCTATTTCTTAATTGTGTCTCATCTTATGAGGATCTTGAATATGTTGTCACAATTCTTGATTTATTGGGTTTGTTGTTGCACTGCCTTTGCTTTGCACATATATACAAAGCTTTGGGTAACCAATCTTTCCTATTGTTTTCCTTTGCTTTGCTTGTATAACTTGTGTTGCGCTTCGTTTACACCAGAGGTTTTGCCACTTTGTCAAATTTGTAGGTATTCCTTCAGTCTGCTTAACTGTTTTCAACATTCATTGTGGTAGCAAAATATTTGCTTCGTATTTCTGTGGCTCTGAATTTATCTTCTTCTTGCAATTGGAATTTTAATCTTGAATGTTTAAAAATTTAGTATTTACTTACAAGTTTATTTATTGTCAAATTGAGATTTTCATTTTGCAAACTGTATGTAAATTTTATTTTGGAATGGGTAAGAGTAGTTCTGAAACATGATATTTACTCTACCATGGAAAATTGTTCTTATCTTTCATATAGTTGAAGTAGAGGAAAACAAATGTCACTAAGTTTGTCCATAAAAAACAATTAACATGGTCAATTCCAAAACATGCAATCCACACTGCCAAGGAATGGGTTTCTTCACTATGAATGATTTTCAATTTTGTTTGTTTGTTTGTTCATGCCCTACTTGATTCCACAAAAAAGAACAACCATCACGTTATGGAGACTATGCTAACTAAAGATGTTATTTCACTCTTGCTACATGGTGTTGTCAATCTTTTTTTGATGGTACAATTTTCCATATTAAACCAAGTGAACTCACTCAACTCGTCAACTATTCGGTTTCAAATTTCTATCTTAAATGGCCTTCACAAGCATGAGCTATTACTTCCAATTATATATAATACTCTTGTAGATGATGGGCAGCTAAAAGAAGGAACTATAATCAAAGTCATCGAATGTACATGCAACATTGTACATAATGTAACATATGTTTCATTTCCTCATTCTTTTTTTCCCACTTAATGAATTTCACACCGTTGATGCATCAAATGTTTTTGTCTCCCATTAATTTCTAACATACTTCTTCTTACCAGGACTATCACATTGCTTGAACTTGAAGTTGACACAGTGGATGGAACGATTATTGGAGACCCTGCATCTTACCACTTAGTTGTATCCTCTCTCTCGTAGCTTAGTAGTTCCTCTGTTGCAGTGAACACTACATCAATAAATAAAAACCTTGCCTTGCCTGCATCGACTATCTCATTCACTTAAATTTCCTCTTCTAGCAATGTTTGGAGCATTCAAGGTCGAGTTATTGCCAAGAAAAACATTCATGAATATGGAAACCGACGAGGGTCTGGTAAAGTGTTCATATTTGAACTTGTTAATGCTTCACATGATGAAATACATATCTATGCATTCAATGAATTGGCACTCTATTTGTACGAGGAAATACAAATAGGAGTAGTTTACATAGTATCAAATGGCACAGTGAAAAAATCCCATCCAATTTTCAACTATTTGAAAAGCCATAATGAGATTTTCCTAGGTTCCTCCTCAACCATCCAACCATGCTTAGATGAATGCCCCTTAATACCTTTATAGCTCTTTAACTTTAAAACTATTCAGTACATCCAAACTATACCTGTTAATTCCATGGTTTATCTAATAGGACTTGTAATTTTAGTTTTGCCTGCATCCACCATATAGAAACGAGATTGTGTATAGACTATATGATGCACCGTTGGAATCAACGACATGCTGGGCTATATCATTGACATAATAATTTCAGGAGATAAATTCCAAATTGAAGGATCTGAGCTTGCTAATATTCACGGTTTAGCTACTCCTCTAGCTTTAGCAATCAAAGGAGGTCGTGTTACATAATTTAATGGAAAAATTGTTGGGACTATCTCCAATAGTACTCTTTTTATAAACCCAAATATTGAAGAAATTGTCCTTCTCCAGAGATGGTTTCATGACAATGGATTTCATTCAGCATCACCATGTTTGAGCCGAAAATTCAATGCCTCTCATTCTTCTCCTCGTAAAAGAATTACCATCAATGAGCTACAAAATATTCAACCATCTAAAAAGCCTGTTTGGTACTCTATTGTTGCAACCATCACAAATGTTGACCTGGATGGTTTTCATTTCCTTGCATGCCCTCTTTTTTGTGATGGTATACAATGCATGAAAAAAAATTCCCACAAAGTTGGAAACATTTGGAATTGTGGCAAATGTGATGTGGAATTTCTTGAATGTGACTACCGATACATGCTAAAGGTTGACTTGGAAGATATCACTAGACACCTTCATGGTGACGTAGCTTTTGATGATGCTACAAACCAACTCATGGGAATTTCTGTGAAATACCTATGTCTCCTCTCAACTGAAGCAGCATCAATTGTTGAAATAGCCCAAAATATCTGCAACAAAGAATTTCTTTTTACTCTTTCAGTTAGAACAGAGACCTTCTGTGGAATTGCAGGCCTAAAGGTTGTAATTGTGATGGTTGAAAATATTTAATTGGAAATTTTAGGTGGACATTCAAATACACAAGTTGTTTTGACTTGATACTTAAGCATTCTTTATTGTCTTTAATGAATTGCCTCAATTCTCAGATTTGTGTCCTTCTTTCATGATTCAACATAGCATGGTTTGTTTTTAACTCGCTTTTAGGAGTTCTATCTTGTAGTCTCATAATTCCACTATACAAGCTATCACTTAACATTTTTAACCTAAATTGTTGATGCAACCTATATCATCACTTTTTAATACAATACTAATTTTCTATTATGTTTATTTATAACATAAACAACTTTGTTCTCTTCTTTCTTAGCACAACTTGTCATTTTTCCATAAAGAACAATTATTGCATTTATTGGGTTTTTTCTCATATATGGTTTGTCATACTACACTTTGGTCTTCTATATTGTTGCTTTCTTCCAGTTATTAAGCTAGAACTTGAAAAAAAATATTCATTGCATAAATGTTATTTTAGTGTACATAGTTGGTTCCCAATATGCAATCACTTAACATTTGCTTTATATATTTTGTTTTATATCCTTAAGCTTTCCACTTAATACATATACAACATGTGCCCATGTCACCAATGAAAGCTTCTAAGTCTTTAACAAGTTTATGCTTTTCTTTGATTGGGTGAATTTGAATATAGTTCCTTCTTTTAGTTGCCCATCTTCTACAAGAGTACTATTATATATAATTGGAAGTAATAACTTGTGCTTGTGAAGGCCGTCTGAGATAGAAATTTAGAACCGAATAGTTGATGAGTTGAGTGAGTTCACTTGGTTTAATGTGGAAACTTGTACCGGTGGGAAAAGGTTGAAAGCACCATGTAGCAAGAGTGAAATAGCATCTTCAGTTAGCATAGTCTCCATAATGTGATGGTTGTTCTTTCCTGTCGAATCAAATAGGGCATGAATAAAAAAAAATGAAAATTATTCAGAGTGAAACAACCTATTCCTTGGTAGTGTGGATTGCATGTTTTGGAAGCGGTCATGTTAATTGTTTTTTTATGGACAGGATTAGTGATATATGTTTGCCTCTACTTCCAACTATATGAAATATAAGAATAGTTTCCCAAGGGTAGAGTAAATACCATGTTTCAAAACTACTCTTACCCATTCCAAAATAATATTTACATACATATTGCAAATGAAACTCTCAATTTGACAATTTATAAGCAACTTGTAAGTAAATACTAAATGTTTAAACACTCAAGATTAAATCTCAATTAAAGCAGCATCAATTGTTGAAATAGCCGATAAGATCGACAACAAACAATTTATTTTTACTCTTTCACTTAGAACATAGACCATCTGTGGAATTGCATGCCTAAAGGTGTAATTGTGATGGTTGAAAACATTTATTCGGCAATTTTATCTGGACATTCAAATACATAAGTCTTTAACAAGTTTAAGCTTTTCTTGTAGGCATCATGCCAAACCATGACAATTAACAAGCCAATGCATGAAGAAGACTTGTATATGCACACTGACAGAGATAAAAACAACAAGAAGCAATATATTCTGTATAGAGCTGCTCGTCAACCTGTGGATATGTCTTCTTCCTTTTCTCTTGGCCAACCTTTCGACACACCATCCCTTCCATCCCCCATGCTAAATCCATCCAACACCCGCCTTGATGATGCACATCAACGATTTTGTAAAAAAATGGACCAACTAGCTGATATGAATCTCTGCTTGATTTGCAATGAATGCTACCTTGGTATTCCAATGAAAAAGTTCCATGGTGCATATGGATGTTATTGTTGTATTCTAGAAAGAAAAGGTCATCAGTTTTCATTGGAAAACAATATGGACGTGGGCATACAACCACATGTCCTTTCAGTACTTATGCAAGTTGAAGAAATGCTCATTAGTCGCGCCAACTCAATCCTACAAGTCACACATACCCGTGGTGGTCAATATAAATATTATGTGCATACTATTTGCTTCCCCCAAGAAATTTCCAATATTTCCACATCCCTACCCCATTTAATACCAGACCTTGATATCCTTGTTATTCACAAATGCAACCCTACAAACAGTCCATACAAACTGTTTGTTAGTCGAACATGCGTTCTTGTCACTCTTAAATACAAAATGGAAAACAATATGTACTACAAGGATGTACAAGTCAACCTAATTGCATTATCTTATTTTTCTATTGTTTCAATAGACATTTCACCTTTGATTCACCATGTTAATAGCACTGATACATTATCTCATCAACAAAGCTTGTTCTCTACAATCCGACCACCAAGTTCATTTGAACTCTATGAATTAGAATCATCCTTGTTTATTTCAACACAAAGAAATGCTATAACTAAGTTTGAAGAAATTAGACACTTCTTATGCACTCCAGATATCCCACTACCACCTTCCATTGATCGGCCCCCTATAGGTATATCCCCTATCAATGAGTACAACACAGAAGGACTTCTTTCCATGGCTTTTCCAACCTTGTTCCCCACAGGTGCAGCAATGCTTACACAAACATGCATTCATCAAGTTGATATGCATGAATATGCACTTCACCTCATTCACTATCATGACAACATATTTGGGCAACATCCTTGCTTCAGGTACTACATATACAATCAAATCATGCGTCATCGAAGTAATTCTACTGCTTATGTTTTTTTCAAAATTAACCTTGAAGATAAACTCCCTCCCACAATACTTGAGCTTGATAACCAATTGCAAGACATGCCTAATGACAAAATTGGTGAAAGGCTAGCCTGATTTGGGTATTCATTATGTGGAACACGCTTATATTGGAACAAAATTAGAGCTAAAATCACAAATATGATCAATCAACAAGGTACAATAACGTTCTTGTTCACCATTAGTGCAGCTGACAGAAAATGGCTGGATTTGCATGCTCTAATGTGTGGAACGCCCTATCGATTTATATCAACAACATCAATGGAAGATTTACAACATCATATCAAATCCACATATTACATCACAATACATGCACAATAGATTCAAAGTATTCCTTGAAGAGGTGCTTCAAAAATACCTTCATATAACAGATTCTTGGTGCAAGTCTTTTACTATCTCTTCCTTCTTATCCTTCTCTTCATGTTTGTCAATTTATAAGATTGATTTCTAATATATTTCTTTTCCTCCCATGTAGGTATGAATGGCAACATAGGGGATCCACACACATTCATGGTTTTATTTGGTTGGAAGATGCACCAAATATGGACACCTTAGAGTGGGAAGATGTTCTTGCAGTTGAAGCTACAAAACATTTTTTTGACACATATGTTACATTTTGGAATCCTTGTAACGGTCCACTTTTTTGTTACATCATTCTACTACAAATGATCCATGCAGTCTTGCATCACCATCCATATTTGCATCAAAATAATCAGTTGACTATGAAGAACTTGTAAATTGTGTTCAAAGTCACACTAGATGTTCAGAATCAACTTACCTTCGCAAAAAAGGAACATCTATTCAATGTCGCTATGGTTTTCCCTATGACCTACAAGCTACTTCTTCCTTATTCATTGATGCAAATGGACGTAAAACCTGCAATCCTACAATAAATGTCTCCTTATAAATATTGACAACCCAACCATGCTTTCAATATGGAGGGATAATGTTTATTTCCAACCTGTTATTTCTACACATGTTGTCCTCAAATACATTTCAAAATATGCATCAAAAGTAGAGCCAAAATTAGAAAGATACCATGTTGTTCTATCTCGCCTTGCACTTGAAGCACCAAGTGACGACCCTGTTCTTTATCCAATCAAGTGATTCCTTGCATAAACAGTTGCAAAATGAGACATTATTGCACATGAGACATGTCACATTCTCCAAAAACTCCCTCTTGTGCTTTGTAGTTGTCGGTTTTTTTTCCCTAAATGTGAGCCAAAGTGTCTTTCATCGTGTTTGTAATGACACTATTAACACCCCTACAGCCCCCCCTTCATATTTTCATACATGGAAAGACCCCTTGCTCTTAAGCATTTAACCCTGCTTGAAGCTGCTCGTTCTTGGTATTTCTCACCTGAAAGGAAACAAATCCATGGAAATCAAACTTGCTTCACAATATTGTTAGTGTATTTGCACAATTCACTTCCATTCCTCCCTCTGATTCTTCAATTTTTGAAACGTTTTTTTGGATTAAACTTCTTCTATACAAACCTTTTCATTCCCTCCCTAAGGATATTGGAACAACAAGTTATGAAATTATTTCTCATTGGCATCACATTAAAGGAACATATGTTGTGTGGCACATTGAACGCATACAAGAAGAACCCTCTACACCTCCATCCGATGATTCGAACTCCAATCCAATTCCCTTTTCCTTTCCCCATACCATGGATGAATGGGAATTTCTCTCTCAAATCCGACCAGGAAACAACATGCATATTGATGACCTTGAAATGCTTGGACATCATGATTTTGACCAAAATCACAATTGGACACATAACAATATACCCACCCATTTGCATGAAATAACGATATCATTCATTGACCTCAATCACTTATCCACCCAACTACATGAAGACACCACCTCATTGTTGATTTCACCTGATTCCTTTGTCTCCCACACAACGCATATCCTTTGATCTTGTCATTTCTCATTTTAGAAACACTACACCTTCTCAACCACTCAAAATGGTCATTCAAGGCACTATAGGCATCGTAAAATATTACCTCATATCTTGCTTGAAATATGCACTCCAAACTGCATCTGGACAAACTGCATCCCCACTGCTTCTCCTAGATCCAACTGGCATTGCTTCCTTTACCATACATTCACTTACAATACATTCTTCTCTTTGAATACCCATTGTTGAAATGCACCCTCTTTAAGTCCAGTCCCTTTCAAAGCTTCAAGAAGAACTCCGACATATTTGCTATATTCTCATCGATGAAATGAGATTTATTGGCCCCAAAATGTTAACTCAAATTGATGCACGCTTCTGTCAATATTTCCTCTCGCATTGCACAATCTCCTTTGGTGGTTGTTCCATGATTCTTCTTGGTGGATTTAGGAAATTTCCTCTAGTAAAGGACATCCCCATGTATGTAGGCTCATCCCTTGGAACTGCTCTCTATCATATATTTGATACTTTTGTCACGCTCAATACAATTTTCCGACAACAAGGAGATAACTCTTCTAAAATTTCCTTTCGTCAACTCTTAATAAACCTTCAAAACACACACCAACTCTTGAATACTGGGAACTCCTAATTACAAGAACAACCTCATCCCTTTCACTTGCAAAAAACTATTCCTTTGAACAATATACCCACTTGTAGGCCACTAATAGCTATGTTGCAATGCACAACAAACACATGCTCAAACACCTTAATATGCCAATTGAACATTGCCTTGCAGAACAAAGGAAAAAACATGTCCACCAATCCATATATGATGAACAATTACCATTAGAGGTCCTTCTTGCTATTATTCAACAAATCATGTTAACTACTAATTTATGGCTTGGAACAGGCCTTGTTAATGGCTCACTTGGAAAAGTCATTGGCATTGTATACAACTCCAACGAACATCCTCCTACATTACCATCCTTTGTTGTTGTTGAATTCCTCCACTACAAAGGAGCCTTATGGGATGCTTCTAATTCTAGTTATGTTCCCATCTCTCTCATAACAAGAGGAACGCATAGGAAACTACCACTTCATATGGCATGGGGTTTAACAATTCATAAAGCACAAGGTATGACCCTACAAAATGAAACAATACATATTGGAAACATCAATAGACAAGGGCTTACATTCACTACAATATCAAGATTTAAATATCTGTCATGCCTTCACATTTCTCCAACTTTCTCTTTTTCTAGATACTCTTGCATGCAAGACAATCCACATGTCCAACGTAGGAAAAAAGAGGAAATCTTACTTGCTTCAAACTCTTTAAAACCAAATTCCGCTTGAATTTTTTATTGTTTCCTCTATATACGTATTATTTTTCCTCTAAACATATGTTTGTGATTATAATACTTCTTCTATTGGTCAGACTTATCTTGTTCCCATTATTTAATGGATTTTTACAATTGCAAAGTAAATAGAATATGCTTCTTCTTGAGATGTATCATTTACTTATATTTTTCCCCATTTATTGATTCAATTCAACAAAGCAACTAACCATTTAATCACATATTCCTTTGTAATTAGCATCCAGTTCAATTTGCTTTCATGGTGGTAACCAACATAATTGAAATTAAGATCACTTGATATAAGCATTGTAAAAGTAAATAAGAAAAATTACATGTAGTTGACAATTAGGTCATTGGAGTTCATTAATCACTATGAACATCACAACCAATCCTTGAACCTATCAAATAATGTAACCAAACCTTTATTTTTTCATTAACGTTTAGATAGCAAAATAAAATGATACATGAGAAGAGAAGACAAAAAATGTACCATGGGGAATCAATATACCTGAATAGTTTATTTGTAACAATGGAATACACAATAGACGTGTGCTTTATCCCCTTTGAAAGTATGCATCTTTGAACCATTAACAACATCACATATGTTTTGCACAGTCAGGTTTATCAACCTGAAATGTTCAAGCCTAGCAACGTTGCTAAAATATAGACTTTTATATGTTAAGTGTTTATAGTTTTGTCGTCAACATAGTTAATAATACATATGTAGTCATGATTGTTCATTAAACTCATCCCTTTATAACACATGCCTCTTCATCAACCACATTTTCTTACTTTTCTCTTTATTATTTTTAACTTTGTTTAAATTTATCGGTCACATCCTTCTGCAGTTGTCTTTTTTGCAACATCCTTTCCGCAACAAACTCTCTGCAATAGACGTTTCCACCTTCAAATTTTCGAACCAAAATTTGTGCAATTTGTGGGAACTAGATTCTTCCGCATTTGCAAGTTGCGGAATGTGGAGTTAGTTTTCCGCCTTTACATTTCCACATTCACCTTTCCACATTCTCCTTTCCTCGATTACCTTTCCACAATTACTTTTCTGCAAATACCTTTTTGCAATTAGTTTTCTGCAATTCCCTTTTGGCATTTCCTTTTCTGCAATTGCGGATTGCATATTGCATATATGCATTTTTATTTTTCTTGAAGCTGCTTTCGCAATTCCCTTTCCATAAAACCAACTCAAATCAATTTGCAGATTGTGGGTTGTGGATCTGCCATCCAACTTTTCCGAAATTTTTTTTTGCAATTCGTCTTCTGCAACCCCTGTGAATCACCAATCTCTTGCACCTTTTCTCTCATCCATGTATATGTTATCAATCAACTCGATCTATCTGGACTTGATCTCCTTATCTGGATCTATAACATCTATAGCTCATCCTACATGCAAATCAATCAATCAACTCGATCTATATTCATTCGGACTTGATCTTTGTGTTAACACTTAAAATGTACCCCCGGTTCTAAAAGGGTAAATATCAATCTAACCACAGAACTAAGATTTAGGAAATAAAGTTGGCTTCTTTCTTTCCAGAGAGGGATATCTCAATAATTGTTTTCACAAGACCAAATATATGAACAAGAAATAAATGCAAGGTTGTTGCTGGTTGAAACAAGGAAAGTACACATTGAGCATAGAGTCAAAAATGATAATAACAAGATAGTGTTATTGCATGGAATTTTAGCATAGCCAACATAGCAATCTCATTACAATCAAAATAATTTTCTCTGGTGATATAGAAGCAAATCAGAAACAATCCATTAATGAAGGCATATAATAAGGATGAATCCACATTAACTTTAGACCAACAAATTTTTTGAATGTTTGAAATCAATAGATGAAAGTAAAAACATAATGGAAGTAGTAAACAATAAACATATGCACATGAGAAAAGGAAAGTATAGACTGTAACAAACACAACATAGGAGTCTCTGGAAAAAGGCCAGCTTTGGCTTTGAAATTTTATTGAAAGATAGATCTCAAATTACAATGCTCATTTCTCATGGGTTCCAAGCCTTGTTCCATTACAATAACTTGTCCTTATACAAAATCGCTCAAAATTGTCCTGCAATCTTCACCACTCTTTGCTTCTGTGCACACTTCTTCATCTGTCTTCCGCATTTTCTCCACTATTGTTCCAGAGTATTAGGATAGACATAATGTATGTTCCTTTTGTGTTTTTTACTCTTTTGGCTCTTTTTTTTCCTGAACACGTTATCGCCCCCAATGATTTCAGCACTTCATAAGGGTGGTGATGATGACAATAGCCTCTATTTCTATTTTTTGCAGTCTGAGCATTCATTCAGACAGATGGGTTATAGCAATGGATTCTATGCATTGTGGTAATTAATTCCACAGTCTCATCTGGAGGCTTCGATGGAATTTCCTTTTGTCTTTCAATTCTGGCCACTACTTCTACATTCGTTCTCAATTCTTTTAAGACAATGTTTCTCTTTCGGGTATCAGAAGACTTCCTCCTTTCCAGACTTGCTAAGCTACTTCGAAACGTTGTTGCGGGAAGGCCTACAAATTGATTATTTTCCAACCGCCTCTTGAATTGCGCTAGAACATATCTAGAAACATTTCTCTCACCCATAACAAAGGTCACAGCTCCAATCACGGGGACCCTAGGCCCACTAGTACTAAAATTCTCATTAACCATATTTCTCCACAAGTCTTCTTTAACTCTGTGTCCTGCAAACTAAAACTCATTGTAGAAATTATTTGCAATCGACCAACAATATAAATTTCTCTCCAACGATTAGTCTGTTAGATCTTCACATGAGCCATCATCGAGTAGTATAATAACAACATGATCCATCACGTGGGTCACCACTCCAAATTCTTATGTTTAGGTGCCAACTACGCCACCCCTTTTTGTTGTGGTGTCATGATACTTATGGCACAAGTGACCACTGAATTCTCTTATTATCCGTGGATCTAATAATTGATAACTGTCACATCAACAAGCTTTCTAAATAAGTGTGCCAAATCCACCCTTTCACTCTTTAAGAACTCTTGTCAGTTCGATGCCTTTGTTGTGCCCCCCTTACATTCGGCTTAGGTTCCCCTCTGTTCTTATCACCATGCCGCCATGTAGACACTCCCGCACTCCCCTACCTAGTCCTCCAGATTGCACAATAGAGCTATGAGAAGCATCGTGCATACTGCCCCCTTGTACAAGAATTCGATCCCCAACACGATGAAAGAGGAAATTGAACACCCAAAAAATGATTCCAAAATCACTAGGAATTTCATTCTGGACCATGAGGTGACAGAGGAATTTGAGGCTCTCATACCTGACCCTGGTTATTCAAGAGGAAGAAAATATCTTCATATGAAGACCATGGACTATCTCTAGAAATAGAAGTTTGTTCTGGGAAGAGCACTGGTTGACAAAGCAGAGGTGCATGAATCCATCCTTCTGAAGCTGGATGAATTATCCAATAACATGTAGCAAATTGCCAATCACCTTGGCATTAAACTAGAGAACTCCATCCGTGTGGATACTGATATCAAGCTAGAAATTGGCTAATTCTCTAGATAGTTTAGTTTTCTTTTATTACTATGAATCTTTGCAAACGGTATATAGTAAAGAACTATCGATCTAGATAGTATTTCCTGGTTTATTTTCGGGCTAGAATGTAATTTTGATAATTTTGAAACTTCAAAGTTTCTTTTCCCTATGTAGGAAGGGCTTAGTTATTGTTTACTTTTTGTAAATCTTATTGAAGGAAATAGAAGGAACTTTCTTATTAACAAAAAAAAATAACATAGGTATTACAATTCATATTTGAAATATTTTCAATTGAGCAGTAAGAGTTATATCATTGTCTTCTGAAACGGAAACAATCCTTTCCCTTTGACTAATTCCCTAGTTTTTTGTAAATATTTTGTTGACGAAGTTTGTTATAGTTGACATATAGAAGCTTCCCAAAAAATAGATAATAATCAAATAAAACAATTTTGACAAAATAGATATAAAATGCAAGTTGAAAATGGAATATGAAAGCATTTATTGATGTCAATGTTAATGTTTATTTTTCTCGAAACTACTTCCACAATTCTCTTTCCGCAACTCCTGTGAGCCATCAACTTGATAAGTGTTCATCACAACTTGATAAGTGTTTGTCTACAACTCGCAACCCGCAATTGCGGATTACGGACGTCGAAATTCAATTTGTTTTCTTATCTTTTTCCTTCCCACAATCCACAATTTTTCTTAGTAAAATTTCATTTTTTGGTTCCATATTTCCGCAAACCCGTAATGTGGATTACAGAAATTCTTTCCATTAATAATTATTTTATTTTCGATTCCGTAGCTCCATAACCCACAATGCATATTTCGAAAAGCAGAAACTTAATAAAAAAATTTGCAAGGTTTCCTGTCCGCAACCCGCAACCTGCAAATATTTTTAGGATTGCGGATTGCCGAAGCTAAAAAATTTGTTCCTGATTTGAAATATCATCCTGCATCCTGCAACCTGCTTCGCGTATTCTAATCAAATTTAAATAAAACCAAACAATGACAATTGCAATCCTTTACCCAAAGTATTATAAGTGTAAAAGTGTCCTATCGGGTAATACCAATTGAAAAAATAGTATTAAGGATTAATAACTATTGATCAGTTGCAAAAAAGAACATGTGAATTAAATAAAGACATTTATTCAAAGCACATTTAATATGTTAAGATTATAATAAAACATCAATACATAAACTTAACCTATTCAACTTATAAGCAACTTATGGTCAGTATGCCAAATAGATAGAAGAAAGACTAGAATTTATGAAACACATTTAATGAATAACCATAGAACATAGCCTAAGTAACAATGTAATTTTTTTAACTTGCAAAACATTAGAATATTCAAAAATTGCAGATATTTCCTGATATGTATTTGATAGTCTCTTCTCCTGTAAGGAAGGTGTCAGATAGTTTCAAAGTGACTGGGTTCTAGACTAAACTCTCTAAGAAAACTAAGACAGTGATTGTAACAGATTTTAGGTAGGGAAGTTATGATATATAATTGATAACAAGTAAATATTTACTCAATCTATAAAAATATATATCAATTTTGCTTCCTCTAATCAGCTTCAAATAAAAATAACAATGAAAAATGAAATGCATTATCCAAACTAGTATGAGTGCACAACTATCCTATCAGGTAATACCATTTAAAAATTAGTATTATGGACTAATAGCAATTCATCAGTTTCATAAATGAGTATGTGAATGAAATAAACACATTCATTTAATACGCATTTCATATATCAAGATTGTACATAGACATCTATACATAAATTAACACATTCAGTAGAAAAGAAACAAATGACCACTATGTCAGGAAGACATAAGAAAGACTAAAATTCATGAAACACATTTAATGAATAACAAAAGAACATAGCATCAGTCACAATGTAATTTTATTCAACTTGCAAAAAATTACAACATTCCAAAATTACAAATCTTTGCTGATACGTCTGTGGTAGTCCCTTCTCTTGTGTCTCCCTTAGGCTTAATCCCCCTCCCTTTCTTAGGAGGTACACTTCCCTTTAAATAATGTTAGAAAATTGTACAAAGAAAGACACTTCCCAAGAAGTGGGATTACAAAATATTTTAGTTTCAATATTTTCCGAGGGAGGAACGCCACTTGATAAAAGCATCCATCAAATCTTGGATGCCCTTAACTGAGCATTCTCTAGATACAATTCAAGTTTACATATTCAAGTTTATTGATCTTCATCCATTCTTTAAGAAACAGATCAATCTGCATTAATGAAGCAATAAGTCTCTGAATCAACTACTTGATTTCCTCCATGGTGAGTTGAGTGATCTCCAATATATGCTCCTTGGTTTTAGCAAAATCGCTCTCGATTTGCTCCAATTTTATTTTCAGAGGCATAGCCTCACTGATAGGGTCTAAGAGTGGTAGATCCAAATAACCAAGAAATGTCACTAAAGATGACCACCTCCTTTTACAGGACACCTGTCCATTTTTTATGATGGATTCCACTGTATCGCAAATACACTCGCATGTTTCGATCATCACCTCGATATTCGTCATCTTAAGATTATGTAAGATTGGCATATCATCTGGTATTTCTTTGATGTATTTTTTCTAGTCTATGATTTTTTCATAAGCTCTAGTAGCTTCTTTTCTCCTTGTGTGATGATCATGAAGAATATATGTTTGGTGCTCAAAAGTATTGAACAATTTTTGCATTTCATTAAAACCTTCAAACAAATTAACCATCCCTTTATAATATTGATCATGTATTGTGTAGGCTAATTTCTTAAACTATTCTCATGTGAATTTGGAGAAGGAACAAGTATTAGATGCAAGATGAAGATCTTTAATCTGTTGCTCAAAGATTGAAATCTTGCCAACCTGTTGCTCAGTCAGGTGATCTGCCTTCTCAAGATACTGCTTGAGATAGTCATTTTGTCCTTGAAGCTGATTCAACTTCTCCTCATACTCGTTCTTAATATGTTGGATCTATTGGATATGGCGTGCCTCAGCTTGTACTAAGTCTTGTTTGGAATTTTGCAGTTCATGTTCTTTCTCTTCCAGCTCTTTTTTTAGCTAGTACACTGAGTCAAAATTGGCTCCAACAAAGGCTCCCATGGAAGCTGTTATATATAGGGATTCTTGTTTAGTATCAGAGGAGTCCCTTTTCCAAATAATCTAGTTTTGGACTACCCCCTTCTTGAATGTGCTTTGCCTTGTTCTCTTGGATCCCTTTTTCACCACAACCTTATCTTTCCAACTCCATAAGTATTTCGCCGAAGAAACCACTGCATCTTCACTGAAATCTGTCATCTCCTCTTATGTGGAGATGGTTCCCTCATGAACAGTTATCAAAGGTTCAGGTTGGTAGGTTTCAAGAATTGAGATTTCAATACTGACGGGTGGAATAATGGTAGAAGGTGTAGAAATAATAGGTGGAAGGGGTGAGGAAATATGAGTGGAAATAGGTGTAGAAACTTTAGGGGAAGAAATTGTAGGAATGAGAGGAGTTTCTAGTTGGGGAATAAATGAATGTGGGGATGTTGGGGTAGTGTGAAGACTTGGTGAGGTTGAAAGAATAGGGGAAGTAGATGGAAGGATAAAAATAGGCACGTCTGCAAGTACCGAGGGCATGTTGATGGTAACCGAAATAATTTGAGACAAATTGATCTCGGAGAAAGAATATTGGGAAAATGATGAATAAAAAATGCTCCCAACTAACTAGGTGGTAATAGAGTATTAGGTCATGGAAGTGAAAACATCAATAGGGGCAGGTGGAAGGATTGTTTTCCTTGTCTAGATCACTATGGATCTCATGCACTTCAACATTGGTTTGGGGAAATGGTTCTACCTGCTGAATTGGAGGAATTTGCAGGACTTGATGTTCAGGTTGCTCCACCCTTTGAATTACTTGTGGTGGAGGTTGAGGGATTTCTTCTTGTGGATAGAATTATGGAATAGCCTCATGAACCTTTTCCTACTTCGCTAGAGTTTCTGCCATAGTTTCTTGTGCTTCGGTTTCAGTGCTAATATTCTCCAAGTTTTTCTTGAACTCTATTTCCTTATGTAAGATCTCCAATGTGGAGGAAGATCGTGCTTTCTCAGGGCCTTCAAGAACAAATTTACCTTTAGCCTTTAATTTTCCAGTAGGCACAACAGAAGAGCTGACTGATGCTTTCATGGCCTCCTTTTCTGCATTGTTCTTGTGTATATCCTCTTGCACTTTCAATCGGAGTTGTCTCAAATGTAAGGCAAAGGTATTTGGCTCCTTCTGATACTGGAATAAGTGAGTCTTCTCTAGAGGATTGGGAACCCTGCTCACTAATTCTGAAAAATAAATAGCCCCTCTATAGATAGAGTCATCAAGAACCTCCTCATGGAAATATGGAATTTTAGTGTGCTCTTGGACAAAATGATTTTCTAGCAAAGACTTGGGATCATGCATTCTTTTGGGAACCTCTCCTAAACTCATTTTTGTTATGGATTTGTCAAGGATTGCAGCGTGAGTAGAATTTCGCACTTTCAAGAATCCCAAATTCAAAGGGAACTTGGGCCAACATTTCCTCTTAGATGATGCAAGCTTTGGGAAAACCCCATCTATGACAATCTGATAAGAAATTTCTTGTAATACCATTCTGTCAAGGAATATCCTCGGTAGCAGGTGAACTGTATTACTGCCCCAAATCCAGATGCAGGAAAAGTACTCACCTACATACTAATCCCACATGATAGAAATTAGAGCTCTATCCCTCTCTAAAAAGGTTGGGGCATCTCCCTTGAAAATCATATGGTACATTAACCTTATAAAGTGGTCACGAATTTCATATATCTGAAGGACGAAGTTATCTTCCCACATACCTGAACAATAGATGTGGACCGGTGGAGGTGTCTTAGTCTAATTCTAGCCCATGGTCGGGAATGAATAAGTCGCACAGAAAATGTCCATGATGTACCCTGATACGTAAAAATTCAGCTTCCTAGATGTCGAAACCTTCTTATATTTTTCAATAGCTTCTTTGAGTGCCACTAAAAGGATTTGTGCCCAGTTGAAGGATTCACCTGTAAGAAATATGTGATGGGCTATATGAGCCCATTCAAACTTGAACTCTATACATTTAGGTAAACTATATAGTCGGCAAAACATGGTTGCTACCAATGAGTATGGTTCTCTAAACCATGAAATGGGGTAGGCCTTGTCTGCTTTGGGGATAAATTCGGCAAGGTTATCCATCCAGTATTTTATTACTTCCTCAAAGTCGAATTGGCTCATGGCTGCATCGAGAAATTTAGCTGTGGGAAGTTGCCGAGGAGGTTTGAGAGCATAAGCTCTCGCAAATACATCTGGATGGAAAGAGGCCACCATTTCAATATGGTCATTGAAAGGCCATTCTTTGGGGTTTTCATGGTCAAGTGCCCACTTGATCGGGTTAGTATATGGCATGAGTATGGATGCAATGCAGTGAAGATGACAATTGTTAATTTTAGCATATGTAGGCTGGTTGTGGATAATCACAGAGAAGTCATCATTGTCAAAAATGGAGTAAATCCTAGACCATTCGAGATGAAGGGTTTCAGATAATCGCCTAGTGGTTTCAGTGAATATACCGGCATTTGGGTCCTTTCTCTTTTGCTCGTTTAGGGCGGTCTTAGACCTGGTATTTCTAGACATACTCGCTGACTTGGGGATAAATTCTGATTGAAATTGGGCAACCATTGTTACAACTTTACCACGATGAAAAAAACAGAAAATAGCCGCTAAGAGTAAGAAACTTACCGGTGAGTAAGAAACTTACCGGTGGACGACTTTGACATCAAGGATTGGTGAGTTTAACCAAAAAAATTTGCAGTAAAAATCTCAATCACAGTAGAAATTGCAAGTGAAAATGGTAAAAAATTCGTAAATTCGAATGAATTAGATAAGTCAAGAGCATAGAAAAGATATTTGGGTCGTAGATATCGCAATAATGGACGACGAGATTGAGGCGAAAACCTAAAATACGAAGATGAAAAACAACCAAAATTTTTAGATCTTGTGATTTTTCGCAATCCGCATTTATGAGTTGCGGAATGCGGGATGAGATTAGCGATCAGGAAAAAAAATTAAAGTCCCACAATCCGGAATCTACAAAAATTTACGGATTGCGGGTTACAGGTAGGCGATGTTGCAAAATATAATTTTATTGAGTTTCCTCTTTCCGCAATCCACATTGCGGGTTGCGGAACTGAAAAAGGAAAACATGTGAAAAACGACTTTTTCGCATTCTGCAATCCGCATTGCGGAATGCGAAAGGTGGAACCGAAAAGATAAAACACTATTTTGAAAATAATTTTCGCAATCCGCATTGCGAGTTGCGGGTTGTGGAAAGACAAACATTTGTCAAACCAATAAAATTCCAACAATCCGCAATTGCGAAAAAATAGATTTCCAACCCCCCCCCCCCCCCCCCCCAAAAAAAAAGGACTTGCTCAATCTGATTTCCAGCTGTGGAATGTGGGTTGCGGAAGTGACAAACATATATAAAAGAAAAAATAACACTTCCGCAATCCGCAAAACCAAAAAAATAAGGTTGAGTTGAGAAAATACTCAATTGCGGAAAGCTTCAGTTGCAGAAAGACACAATATTTTTACCCTTTCGACGTTCCTTTGCACCTCTCGGTGCAAATGCTATTATGTATACATTCACATTTATTATTGTTTATTATATCGTGTATACAATGAGAAGTTCCCCACAAACGTATACTATAAAATATAGTTCGAACTATTAATATGACACATCTCCTTTAAAAATTAAAGATAAATTTACACTTTTTAATTAAAATTTTGATATGTTTACTTTACCTTAAAATTGTATCTTACATTTTCTTTTTCTTTTATCACTCAAGTTCAACCTAATTATCTATTATTGTATGAAAAACTCTAAATAAATTGGTTTGTTTTTAATATATTTTTATTCACAAATTATATTGATTTATATTATTATTTAATTTATTATGTTGATAGGCATTTAGATATTATCTCAATTTTAGATTTTGGACTTGCTTGATTAGATCAACAAAATTAACCCAAGTATAACAAGTGTACATAAAAGATTCATACAAAATTAACACAAGTATAACAAATGTACATAAAAGATTCATTTCATAATCATCCAATATATAAATAATTAATTTAAATAACTTTTATTTATATATTTTAAAAATTTAATATTTAATATTTATATTTCCAATCACTTTAAACCAATTTTGAAGTAAAAACGATATTAAATCAAATACAAGTCGTACTATGTTTAAATCACTCAAATAGAAAAATTTGACAACAAGTACAGTTTATCGATAAAATGACGAAGCATAACATACAAAAATGACAGTTTTTCACGGAGCAACTATTCCTAGATGTAACTTTACCTTTGTCTTTTATATGTCATTGCCACTAAATCCATAGAACGGGAGCTCCAATAAAATGTTGCAAGACAAATTAAGAGTTGATGTGCTAAGTTGTTTTATTGCTATAGGTGCCATGTACCGGTCACTATCATTGAGTACCATATGATAAGGGGTTGTCATGAACTTGGTCAGAGAGGCCGCCCTTTGAACGCCCTTTGAACACCAATCATGACAAAAGATTAAAAACAGTATATGAAGACTTAGATATGAAAAGTGTCATCTAAGCATAGGTTGATAAGAATCTTCAAATTTGTATCATTAAGGAGATGAATCTTAATGATATTGGGGTTTATGTCAGCAATAGAAATTTGTACATATTTATATTATAAATTTGATATTAAATTGTTTTTTAATAAATAGTAAATTTCAATATGATAGTATGAATGTTACTTATTATTGAGATTTTTGTCCTTCACCCACTCATTTCTATATAACTCATCACTTTTATTTTTTGTAGATTATTTCTAAAATAATATATATATATATATATATATTGGGGGTAAAACATGATATATTATTTAAAAAATACTATTAACATATATAGTAAGTATAATTAGATTAAAAATTAGCTAAATAAAAATATATGAAGTGAAATAAAATTATTGGTATTGGAAAAATTAGGTTTTGTAAATATATTTTAATGTTGTAATGGCAAACTTAATTTTAATCATTAAACTTAATCTTAATCCTAATCATTAGTATCTAAACTCATGAATGGTTGGATTGTACTTATAATTACAATTTTAATTTACTCTATTCCACATTAAATTTAGAAATGTGAGCCTTTAAATTTTTACAATTCTTTTAATTTGGATAATATGAATTGCTTTTATGGAAGAGATTAAATAGAAAATAGAAAAATTTAAATTGATTGTAAAAATTAAGTCTTTCAATAAAAAAATTCCATATATAATTAAGTGGAAATAGGTTTCTGTATATAAATCTTGCAAAACAAAATCTCTCGAGTCTTAAATGAGACACACTCTCTGCTCCCATCCACAACTGGTACTTCAATTTTAGAACCTTAATATGTGAAATTTAAATTTGTCATTCTTTGGGATTACATAATGCTTTGTTAATAAACTAATTTTAAATCTCACCTTACATTAATACTTCCTTCTCATAAAATAACTCTTATTTAATATATATTAAGTTCAAAAAATAAGGAGACGATTAAACACTTATTTTTTTCACACACAAAAAAGGAAAAGTTTATATCTATTATATAAAATCAAGATATAAATGTGCAAAAACAAAAGAAAAAAGAAGAAGAAGCATAACTCTAGCCTATATACATCATAACAGGAGACCGCCAATCCCTAAAGAGCCATGGGAGATATCCCCAAAATAGTCTAGAAAAGAACCAAAAAAACCACAACATATGGACGTCCTCAAAAAGCAACACGCGTCCACTAGAGACCTCCACGCTATTTAAAAATTCCACAAATGTAAGGGGGCCCTCATCATGTGACAATTGCCTCCTTGGAAAGACTATCTGCATGGGAATTATATTCTCGATAGTCATGCCCAAAATGAATGTCCACAAAAGATTCTTGAAGTTCTCTAGCTTGCCTTTTTAACCATTGCAAATTTAGAACATTGAGTCATGATTTACCATTCATCAAGTTAACTATGCTTTGGTGTTTTCTCCCAAACCCGCTCCCAAGTTGAGATGGAAATAGTGAATATCATAAAATTGTAAGAACATACCTGCTCTGCATGCCCCTTCTTAGCAAGCTCCATCTAATTAAGCAACCAGATAGTTAGTAACCAGATTTAGCTCTCGGACAATTCTTTTAAGAAGAGGTCCATCATCACCATAAATCTCTTTGAAGGACTCAATCACTTTATGGACAACCAAATAAACGTTGTTCATCTTATCTTCAAACAAAGTCAAATTCTTCTTTAACCATATTTTCCAAGAGATATAAATTGGGATTTCTATAAATTCCCCTTTGAGATAAGCATTGAACCAAGCTTGCTAACTGTACTCATAAAAAACATAACACCGAATCCCATAAAACTTTAAGACTGCTTTTATCTCCTTCTAAACTTGTTTTGTAAAAAAACAATGCTCAAAAAGATGATCTACTATCTCTGTATATTCCTATCATAACAAACACACATTAGGTCCTTGTCCACCTCTCTTAACATAGTTATCCCATGTTAAATTTTTGTTTGCAAGATAAATCCAAGCAAACAATTTGAGTTTTAGGGGACAGTTCCATTTGTAGAAGATTGACGACCATCACCATCTACAGTCACCAACACATTATTGAAAGACAATAGAGTAATATGTCAATTTTGTAGTTACCTAACCATTTTCCACATTCCATCTCCAAGATAAAGAATCATCATTAGTCGAGAGGAAAATCCCATTATGATTCAAAACTCTATTGAAAGAATCCCATTCCTTTACCATAGTTGCATCAAGACTTAAATCTGTAGCTTGTATTTAAGAATGCCTCCCTCTGATTTGAATAACTCATTTAGCCTAAAATAAATAAATAAAATTACCAACTACTCTCATATATATATATATATAAACCTCCAATCCATAAATCCACTCCAAACAACACCTTAACACCTTATCCCCTTTACCGATTTTCTAAACCATTCATTTTGGTAAGACTATAAAGCATTCCACAACATTTCAACTTATATGTAAAATAGTTGGTTCATGAAATACACCTATAAAGAGAAAATTGGTACATAGATAGTTTTCTAAACCCTAAAATGTCAACACTATCTTTTTCCAAAAAAATATCAAATTGAAATTCACAATAAACTAAATTATTTGGATGCTCAAATAATTTGTTAATTTACGTTGAATTTTTCCACTTTTTCATAATCATTTGAAATTCATTACATTTAAAATGAATAAAGTAGAAATTCATGAAAAACAAAGCTTTTCTCGTGTTAAAAAGTTTAGTATTGATTGGCAAATAATGTTGGATTTTGGTACTTAAAACTTATAATCATTTGAGATTCTCGTGGTAAGCACTTACTATATCACACCCAGAACAATGTAGAAAAGAGAATATCGTACCTAATTATATGGTACATGCGATATCATAGGGAACACTTCCTATAATTCTTTGTTTATATGTCTAAAACTGGTTACCTATCGAAGTTCAAATTAAAATGATTATGTGAAATTCATGCATCACATATACACTTAATATATCACACTACACGACATTACCCATTGGTGTGAGACCATGGTTGGAATTCTAATCCTAGTTGGTCATTTTTTTTTCATTTGCAAGTACAATCTTATTTGGCAAGTACAACCAAAATTTCTTTAATGATGGAGTATAAAACATATCAAACAAAACTCCATTCTTCATATATTCTCAATTTGACTTTTACTATCCAATAAAATGGAATTAAATAACTCATTTAAAATAATTTAATTTAATCATTATTAAATTTAATTAAAATAATTATAAAAATAATATGATTAATTAAATAAAGTTTTGATAGACCATTCCAATTATACTCGACATTATTCAATTAATTATAATTAATTATTGACCATTCCAATTATGCTCGACATCATTGAATTAATTACCTTAATGAAGACAATTTTTTTGTTTATGTAGAAACAAAACCATTTTAATGATATTGATATAGAAATATTAAAGGTTAATTCATTAAATTTATAAAATGAAATTATTTTTAAAAAAATGACAAAATTATAAAAAATAGCAAAATACATATGTACAATATTAATCTTTTTATGATGATGGTGGTGGTGGTTAAGATTTACTAAAAGCAACTATGGTCTATCATATCTTAAGAGAAAAGATTACTTGGATTGGTGTAAAAGTTATTTTTATATTTAAAAAGTTTAGAAATAAGCATTTGTAGCTCACCATAGTTTTGACATGTGTTAGAATCTTAGGGAGGTTTGTATTGTAATAGAGATTATGAAACTAGTATTTAATATGGGTTCATGCAAGGCACTCTATGAGAAAGTGCATTTCATCCTCAATGCTTGTAGTGTTATAGGCGTGGAAAATATTTTCCACCCACGATGTCTTAGGAATTATGCAGCATCCTCTTTCACTATGAAGCTCATGAGAGTTCGTTCTTATCTTGACTATATTAATTTTCTTCTTCGAACTAGTTAAAAAAAAGAGACTCCTTTGATCTTCGACCTCCTTCAAAGTATCTTAATTTTATTTTAACCTATAATCCTCTCACCCCACATTTTCTCTTTAAACTTAAATGTGGTAATATTTGTAATGTTATTTATATCTTGCAAAGTGACAATTTTTTCACCCCCCAAATAGTTTAACCAAATCCATGGCATCTTTATACCAGCCTTTCTTGAGTCATACGTGGTCTTCGCTAGATTTTCAAGCAATTTTAAGAAATCTCTAGTCTCCCATTTTATATATATATATTGTACTTGTACATTAGGTACTTAGTCATAACGATGCAGGCTAGATGGCGGGAAGACCCAATTTTATAAGGAGAATAGGGTAGGGAGTATTGCTTTTAATTTTGAGGTTATACGTTATGAAATTCTTCTAGATTTGTTATTTATTTTTTATCCAGGATTCTCTAGAGATGCTACAACCCCATAATTCACAATCATAAAAGATAATGGGAGTGGTGAGAGTTTCAAAAAGGAAATTATTTTTATCCCACATCACAAGGTTTGTTGATTTATAATTGTTTTTAAGACCAAAATAAGCTTTCGACACTCCATTAGTCATTTTCTCAATACTTTAGTTCTGGTTGAGCTTGTGATGAATATCAACTCTGAGATATTTGTATTAAGACACTCCTCCAACTTGTTATTTTCATGATACAAAATTAGTATAGGTGACCTTCTTGGACTTGGTAATCATAACTTTTGTTTTTTCTGTGTTAATAGTCATACCCATATTGGAATAGATTTGCTTGAGAACTCTTAATTGCTTATCAAGATCAAAGGGACACCTAGCCATATGAATAATACCTTTAGCATCGAGAAGGAGGATGACGACTATTCCAGATAATGTCATGTGAGCACAATCTATTTCTTTTAAATAAACTTCTAGCTTATCGATGTATATGTCGAAAACAGTAGGGAGAGGATGCAACCTTTGCTTTTAAATCCATGATTACAATTGATATATTTCAATTACGCCTCAGTGCTTATAAATTTTGCAATGATGGTCTCATACAAATTTATCACAATCGCTCTCAACTTGAAGGGAACCTATATATCTTCTAATATATTCCTCAAGTTATTTCTAGGAATCATATGGAAAGCTTTCTTAAAGTCCAAAAGCAACCAAAATAGATTGGATTTACTATTACGACATTCCTCCATAATGATTCTAACTGTAACGAGGTGCTCCCTGGTAGACTGATGTCTTCTAAATCTCACTTGACCTTTATCCCACTTACCTTCACTTTCTATCCATACATTTATTTTCTTTCTAAAATGCTATTGTAGAGATTCACTAAGAGAGGGCTAATCATAATGGTCCGATCATTAGAGAGGTTATTTTTATCCTTTCTTTTAAAGATAGGAATAATGAGGCTTCGATGCCAAGGATTAGGAAAACCTTTCTTCACAGTTAGATTGAAGAGTTTGTGGATGCGAGGAATGAGTATAGGTCCTCCAATTTTTAAGATTTCCACTTGGTATCCTTTAATGCCCTTAACTTTTCCATTTACAAGGCACTTAGCCCCAAAATCAATGTCTTCTAATGATAAAACTTCTTTTGTTGTAAGGAGGGTTTGAATGTTGTCTATGACATCCGAGAATTCATAAAAAAAATTGAAGTAGGAATTCCAATATTTTAAATAAATCCTATTATTATATTTAGTTTTACTAGTTAGGATTTGCCTCCACAATTTCTTAGGAGCTACCTAAGAGAGGTGTAAAATATTTTCCTACTTTTTATTTATAGAGTGTTATTTTCTTTTAATTAGGGATTTGTATTTATTTATTTTTTCAATTTTTAGAGACTCTTCAATAGCTCCTTTGATGATTCTTCTTGCATTTTTACATTCTTTACCATACCACAAGTTGGTTCTTTGATTGAACTATAGTAAAATTATGATAGAGGTATTCTATGTCGTCCATACATACTTGATAGAGGAAATAAGTAATTTTTTTAACTCATTTATGAAAAGATCATTTGCATTTCTATGGAAGATCGGTTTTTTTTATTGTGAGAATTTTCTTTTGTGGGATAACTATGCATGCCAAAATTGAGAGTTACAATTAGAGGTCTATGATCTAAGTGAGGCTCGCCATTAAAATATTTATATTTATCATTTTGTTGTATAAAGGGATATTAGATGTGGCATAATCTATGACACTACTACTAAGCCCATGAAGTCATCTAACTATCTAACTTTGTCACTTCATTGGATCATTGCGAATTATAAGATCTTAAGTCCTATAGATAAAGTAGAAACACATCAAACAAAAATCCATAATTCTTCATGTAAGAATATCTCAATTTAATTTTATTATTTGTATTAAGGTTGGAATTTGACAACTTATTATAATACAATTTGGTTATTTCTTCAAAAAATTTGTTTATATTAATTAAAATTAATATAAAATTAATATAAATGTTAAAATTATTAAATTTGATAAGCATTTTTACTTCAAATTCTAATAATTAATTAAAAAATATAAAAAAATCTCATTGAAAAGAAGCCTAAAGCATTATTTATCTTTAAAAATCAACCCACTTTCTGAAATAATAGCCAACACTTACCATCCAGTCAACCCACTTCATAAATAAACTATAATAAACCTCACTACTTTCCAATTTATTTATTTTTTTATAAATTATTAAATTTAAATTTTTTATTTATGTAATAAAATTTTCATTTTTACTCACTTTCAAAGAAGTTAGATGTTAATTTTGTAGTAAAAATATTTAAATTTAATTTTATTATTTGTATTAAGGTTGGAATTTGACAACTTATTATAAAACAATTTGGTTATTTCTTCAAAAATTTTGTTTATATTAATTAAAATTAATATAAATGTTAAAATTATTAAATTTGATAAGCATTTTTACTTCAAATTCTAATAATTAATTAAAAAATATAAAAAAATCCCATTAAAAAGAAGCCTAAAGCATTATCTATCTTTTAAAAATCAACCCACTTTCTGAAATAATAGGCAACACTTACCATCCAAACAACCCACTTCATAAATAAACTATAATAAACCTCACTACTTTCCAATTTATTTATTTTTTATATATTATTGAATTTAAATATTTTATTTATGTAATAAATTTTTCATTTTTACTCACTTTCAAAGAAGTTAGATTTTAATTTTGTAGAAAAAATATTCTTTATTTAAATTCAATAAAAAAATAATATAATAATTTTTGTTTTCTTAAATTAAAATTTTAAAACAAAACTTAATCAAATTATAAATTAAACCTTTTATAAACATCATACTACATTAAACTTAAGTTACTATAAAAATAACATAAACATCATTTCACAATAAACTTGGATTATTATAAAAATTTCAATAAACCTTTGAAATCATTATTCCATCCACTAAACTTGAGTGACTCGAGCGAAAAAACTTTTCCAAATCGTGTGCTTCACCACCTCCCAAATAACTTTGTCATCCTCGGAAGCGTGGTGCCTACCCATATATCAATAATAATGGAAAGAAATATTTTATATTTAGAGCATATAATATCTTATATTTTTTTAAGAAAAAATCGTATTTTTGTTATTCACTAAATAAAAATGTACATAACTTTATTAGCTACCTCTAAGAAGACCATACATCAAAATCCATAATGGCAAGAAATACACAAAACACAAATATAAATCTCCAATAGAAAGATACAAAAGAGTTACACAATATGTAATAAATACGGTTGTATGTATAAAAAAAAGTAATTAAAAACTAAGCCATCAAACTCTATAGAACCATCTAGTATAACCTGTATCCTCTTCGAGACTCTTCTTTGAAAGAGAATTTGCATCAGTATTCATCTCATGGAAAATATGTTCAATTTTGAGATCACTAAAAGAGGTCATAAGTTATTTAGTTCTCAAGCACCAATGGTAAAGAAAAATAATGAAGAAATATGATTTTTTGAGTTTACTATTAGCAATAATTCACCAAAAATACTCAAAAAACTTTACAAAGAGTACATATATTTGGAGGTAATTCTCAAAAGTCAACCATATAAAACATTTGAGCTTCAAAGTTAAGTGTCATTTGCACAGCTTCTTGAACCATCATTTTGGATCAACATAAGCATATAATTTGCAAGAACATAATATGCAGACTTTGCACAAAACCTTGCCACTGGATTGGTTCACAGATCATATAAGCTCATCATCATTGGAGTTGAGTGTGATCCTACATTTTTAAGTTAAGAGATATAAGCAGTCCATTCTTCATCCCAAGTATTTCTAAGTGCTAAACTTTGAGTAATTAACCAGTAAGAATCTTAAAAGGGATTTTTATATGAGCATAGTAATAAAATCCAATTTAGCCAAGTAGCCTATAAAAAAAGAGACAAGATGTAGTTATCTTCATTTCCAATAACCAATACATTTTGACTATTACAACTTTTCAAAAAAGGCCAGTGCTTATCCAATTAAAAGCCTTAGTTACACCAAAAATTAGAACCATTTCTAGTTCACTCTTAGGTTTTTTTATCCAACAAGAACCGCCTTCAAAAAGGTCAATCTTCCTCACAAGGAGAGCATCATGAAAATCCAGTTCCCAATCCGTTTTTCAAAACATTTAGCCAACCAGAACCCATCCTTAATCATTTAGGACTTAAGTTCTAAATTATAGCCAAATATTTGAACCCATCTGTCATATCAGTCGAGAGAAGCTGTACATTTGTCTGAATATATCTTCTGCCACCTCATAACAAAGAAAAGTAGATTTGAAAGATATATATTATACCTCATAACAAAGAAAAGTAGATTTGAAAGATATATATTATATAATATCATATATTATATAGAACATATAATAATATATTTTAATCATTCGTTTGCTCTTTACCTCCCATGGAGATACAGCCTATATAATGGTTGCATTTCTCATCGAAATTACAAAAGACGGCATAGTGTTGCAAGCCTTTAATCATTTCGCCATGTCTTCTGTACCCCAAATCCCCTGGAGCTACCCAATGGTTCGCCTGGGCCGAAAATCAACGGTAATCCCAGCTCGTCCCTCACAGCCCCAGCAATGCAAGCTCTGCCCTTCCGATTTGCAGATGCTGAACTGCGATTACATTCAGAAAGGTCTTTTATACGACCTGCCCTCCGCCGACCAGCACTTCGTTTCAGTGGTGGAGCTTCTGAAGAAGAGCCTTTCAGAATCCCTCGTCTACTTTTACCCGCTGGCGGGAAGGCTGCTCACTGATTCGGATGGCGTTGTGTATATCGACTGTAACGATGCCGGCGCGGATTTGATCGAAGCATCCGCGCCAGATGTCAATATTCAAGAAATAACGGAGGCGGAGGTTGGCCCGGTCGTTCGCCAATTGTTTGCTCTCGATGGCGCTATCAATGTTAACGGTCATTTTCTCCCTTTGCTAGTCGTCCAGGTGAGTTCATGCTCTTCAGAATCCTAATATCTAAAGTTCCTTAGGTCGGTTTTAATATTACCACTCATTTTTATTATTAAGTTTTTATATGGAACTCAAATATTTAGGCTTTGTCCCAAATCCCAATCATAAGTCTTTTTCCATTTATGGAAATTCTAAATTTATTTTGACCTAAGGAACGCACTCAATGATTTTCCGTTTCTGTTTGTGTTCTAATCGTTGCATTCTAATTTGGATTATGATCAGGTAACGAAGCTGAAAGATGGAGTAGCGATAGGCTTCACAATCAACCACGCAGTCGTAGACGGCACTTCCCTCTGGCATTTCATAAACTCATGGGCGGATCTCTGCAGAGGAGTGCCCACAATCTCTCACCTGCCTCTTCACAGTCGGTGTTTCGACATAAAAGGGTCCCGAATAGCTCTGAACCTACCTAAAACCCAAGCGGTCGACAAATTCCCGCCGCCTGCGCTGAGCGAAAAAATATTTCACTTCAGCAAGGAGACTATCTCGAGGCTAAAGGACAAAGCTAACCGGAATAATTCAAAGGACCGAATTATAATCTCGTCCTTCCAGGCACTCTCTGCCCACATATGGCAGGCTATCACACGGGCTCGTTGCCTGCCTCCCGACGAGACGACGATCTTCAAGCTCGCGGTGAACTGCCGACCCAGATTGATACCTTCGTTGCCTTACTCTTACTTCGGCAACGCTATCCAAATCGTTAGCACCACAGTCACTGCAGGGGAGCTCGTGGCCTGCGATATCTTTGCCGCGGCATCGTTGCTACACCGAATCATATGGCCACACAGGGATGGCAACATTAGGGCGGGGCTGCAAAAATATAAGCAGTGCCCGACTGTCCTGAAGCTGGATAGAACCATCCGCGATAACAGTGTGATGATGGGAAGTTCTCCAAGATTTCCAATGTACGACAACGATTTCGGATGGGGAAGGCCAGTGTGCGTAAGAAGTGGGTGGGCAAACAAGTTTGATGGCAAAATGTCTGCATATCCGGAGAGCGAAGGAGGAGGAGGCGTGGATGTAGAGATTTGCCTGATGCCTCATTTCATGGCTGCCCTGGAGGCTGACCCACGGTTTCTTTTCCCTTGAACAATTCACCGGCTCTATTACTAGGTTGTGTTGTTCAAAGTGTCTAAATGCATGTTCAGGACGGATAATACTAGTATTGTAGTAGGTAATTTTAATTACATTATGAAGCTCTTAGATAGAACTGCGCGTTTAAGGTTAGGCTAGGAGGTGGGCGTTCAACAGCTCGGAAAGTTGTAGGGATTTTAAAATCCCACAGTAATAGTATTAAATGTTGTTGAGTGTTTATTAAATCCTATAAGAAAAAGTTTGTTATACATTTCACCCATTGCTATTTAGCTAAACCTTTGTGAAATTTTTTGTACAACTAAGATGACTTTTCTAAACCTCTGCCATCGTGCTGCCGATTTCACGTATATATCACTGATCAAGCTTTTCAGAAATTGATAATAAATTAATTTCCAATACAGTTACAAGACATTAATTATGGTTTTAAGAGTACATCTCAGCTAACGAAACAGTACTGCACTGAAGGTTTTGGGAATCAGAAATGCTAATTCAAACTATGATTGCTTGTGCTCTGTGCTAAAAGATGTGAACGTAATTTAAAGAAAATGGAAGCCTCTTCGTAATGGCACAGTTTTGGATATGTCACACACGAAAGATGGTACTGAGGTAATTCATAAATACTTCATAAAGAATTCAAGAACGTGCATTAAAAGTCGGCTAAGTAAAGTATTCATAGGCTTCAGGCATTACAGCAAAAAAAGGCGAGGGAAGGATTCAACGGCTTGAATTCTAGCAACTAGGAGATGGCCACTGCAAAATGACCTTTCTCTCTCTATATATATTCTATTGCCCGCACATAGATTATAGTTTTTACAATAATGAAAGTGAGGATAGAAGAAGACTTTTAAGGTGCCTTGAGTAAACATTGAATTGTGGTAAATCTCAAAATGATGAACACAATTCATAGACTATTTCTTATGTGCAGGTTAATAGCAATTGCTATTTTTGTTGAGTTTGTTGTCTTTATTTTCATTTCATATTTGAGTTTTTATGATTAGCGGGCTCACATTTGGGAGGACACATAGAGTGGAAGGACAGGGTTAAGGATTTTCTGAGTTTTTATGATAAAGGGCTCACATTTGGGAGGATAGGGTTTGGGATTTTCTGAGTTTTTATGATAAGGGGCTTAGATTTGGGAGAATAGGGTTAGGGATTTTCTGAGCTTTTATGTTTTTATGATAATGGGCTCAAATTTGGGAGGATAGGGTTAGGGATTTTCTGAGCTTTTATGTTTTTATGATAAGGGGCTCAGATTTGGGAGGATAGGGTTAGGGATTTTCTGAGTTATTATGTTTTTATGATAAGGGGCTCATATTTGGGAGGATAAGGTTAGGGATTTTTTGAGTTTTTATGTTTTTATGATAAGGAGCACTCAATGGTATCTGGATTATAATCATGATAATTTAATGTTCTTTATTGTGTGAATTAGCAAATGTGATAATTTCACACTAAAACATTATAAGTTTGTAAAGCAATGTGGCGACCATGTTTTTAGTATTAGAATCTGCATAAACAAGTCTTCAAATTTTTCATGATTATCCAAATCAAAACTCTATATTTTTATATTACAATATTAAGTGATTATATTGTAACTTTTTTCTAATAAAATTATTAAAAAAATCGTGCTATGTTATTTTATCATACCATGTTAAAATAATATAATATTTCTTTCCTATATAAGCCAGGGTCACAAGGTGACATTGGTACAAGAAAAATTGCCATGTGGTAGTGGATGAAAAATTTGAATTCCATGTGGCATTGCATTAAATTATTTGAATACTGGTAAATGGCACCATGTGGCATTGCATTAAAGATTTGAATACTGGTAAATGGCATACGAATTATTTTAATAAGTTGGTATATTGAATAATATTGTTTGTACTTGATTAAATGAACTCCAACAATTATATATATATATGGGTGAGTGCACAATGTTGAGGGACCTTTTAGATGCAATGGTAGATTGAAGCAAATCATTCAAGATCCATAAAACATAAATCATCCCAAGCAATGCCGGCCCTGCCAAGCCTACCAACATGCTTTCCAATTAGGATAGTTAACTAAAACGCATGCGCGTTAAGTTTATGTAGCGATCCAATATGAAATTTCCAAACAAAGACACAATTTGGGGCAAATTTGGTTTAACTAGTCTTGACTCTAGGAGCTCCAAATGGCACAAAAGGGTCTTGAATTTGGTAGGGACTGATAGGTGAGTCTTAATACGTCTCAACAGACTCTCTGGTCACTTTAGAACTTATTTTATACCTATTCAACCTCATTTCGGGTTACTCGCAAGAAGGGAAAAATTACTAGTAAATTGTGGTAAAATTTCCCTTGGGGTGTAAGCAAAAAGGGCTTCCCAACTCATATGTGACCCTCCCAAATTGATAAAAAGAGTACGGGGACTAATACTATACCTCATTTGCTATCATTATATGTGGTTATAATTTCTGCAAACTAGTTATAGAACTACACATTCGAATGTTAATTTTCAATGATATTGTTTAAGGGAAATGACATTGATAGCTTTACTTCAACTCATAAAATGTACATGAAATGGTTCAAAATAGAGCATGAAGAATTTAGACCATATAAAAAAAACAAATAGCCTACTCAAAAAATCAATATCAGAGAAACTCCTCAATACAAATCAGATACACAACTCCTTCGAAATGGAAACCAATACATGGAAACTAGTCAAACCATAGCTTAGAAATGTCAGCATTTTGCATATGTACTTCTACTAATTTGACTTACAGAGAGTATGGGAAAAATATGACAGATCCAAACATCATTCACTCATGTTGGGGCATCAAATGAGCTCAATAAAGTGCAAGCACCATTCACACTAGTGCGCCATCATATGAAAACATGGGAATCATTGAGATGGGGGATGAAAGAATGGGGAAAGAGATTAATCACAAACTGTATCAGCCTTCTATTTGCAATAAAAACACTCCATTCAACTCCAAATAAGAGGTCATGGTTTCCCCTCCAACAACCAATTTTGATGGGAATATAACTCCCTTGAAATTGGCTCACCAGCAGGGAGAGTGAGCACTCATCGTGCAATGGACAAGCTAGTGCTTTCCAAAATGCCAAAGGAAAATTCTCAAAATGATCAAAAGATATTCTCCTTTCTCATGAAATCTTTTTATAATACTCATAAGTCCTCTAAGCTCGAATTCCCCTCCATCATCTTCCTCTAAATCACCCTAGTTGTTTAGTAACCCCTACGACACTTGTTTTCTTCCTTATGCCTAAATCGTCTTCCAAATTCAAATGGCGTCCAATAACCTCCAAATGCACCCTCTTGCTGGCTGTTTTTATCCCTGACATGTCATATAGTCATAGGTATGCAATCGGGCCTAATTTTTTCATATAATCTTCCATCATTGTTTTCATAGAGTGCATGAAATCTCTCTCCAAGTGGCACATATTTTCTTGCTAGTCTCTTCTGCTTCCATGGGGAGCTATTCCTTTTCACCAATTTGAATCCTTTGGCTCATGATATGTTACTTGACACCTCTTCATGTCCCAAGAACGTTCCATTCCTCATAATTCTTAATTTGGGATAGTTCATGACAACTGTAGGAGGAATCTAGCCACTCAAGGTCTCCATGAACCTCCAATTATCTCCATGAAGAAATATCACTTTATTTTCTCCATATTTATTATTTATATGACCCAATTTAATGTGTATATGGAAAATTAAGGTCCTCTAGGGTCTCATAGCTCCCTTATTGCAAAATTTAATGCCTCCACCTTAACCCAAGGAACTAGTAGGTTGGTGAAACATTGTTAACTAGTAGTCTTATTGGTATGGGGACATGCCAGTTTCTTTAAACACACACATGTGTTTTGTAAAATATGATTTATTCTTAAAATAGGTTGTTCATGTCATTTTATCCACAACAATGAACTTCAATGTTTTCGGGTCGACCAAATCATGGAAAGGTGAATGCAATTTGGGTGATAAAGGAAGACAATTTACACCTTGGGTATCAATCTCTTCATTCCGTGGTCTTTACACCAAATCTTGCCCTCCTAGTTTGCCTATTTTCAATAATTTGTATGCCATAATATGAATTGAAACCATACATTTTTTAATTTCTATGGTATAAAAGAAATTCACATGCCCAATGGAAACCAAAACCCCAATTTACTCATAAAAAACAAATCAATTTCACTATTTGCATATATATTCACAAGCATCCATGTGAATCCAAACCAAATTTCACAAATATGCAAATTTTCTCAAGTATATTGCAAGGTTGAATCGAACTAAAAATAACTTAAAGCATAATCCATATCTTCCCCAAAAAACATAAACAAACACGCTAAATCTCTTGCCTCTACCCGAAATATCAAAGTTGGCCGTGAAAGTACATTAATCAACACCTTATAGTTTTGATGAAACTTCCTAATTCAAGTGTTAAAATAAGGTATAGAAGCTTCCCTTTCTTATCAAATATTTTCCCTTAACTAAAGGGTACATTTTGGTTTAGGTCAAGGCAACGGAGTTCAACAATAGACTCCACCAATATCAAGATACATAGGTGTTGATGTATTTGTAACTTCGGAATGTATTCACTTTTATATATTATATTGTATTTCATTGTACCCCGATTCATATGTTTGTTCCTCCGACTGGGAGAGTCATTAATATAATAAATTCATGTAAAGTCATTGAGGTTAACCCTCTGCTATAAGTTGGGGAAATAGTCCCCACAGTTGAGTCATATTAGGGTTATTAGGCTCTCCTAGTGAGGTCGGCCTTGTAGAGTAATTGGCAAGTGGAAAAAACGTATAAATAGTTAGTGAGACTCTCTATTTGTCATACACACTCACTCAACAGTAGCGAATGAGTGAGAGAGGAGTAGCTTGCACAAGTGAGAGAGAGAAAAATTGTCGGAGATCATCTTTGTATCTTTGGGTTTTACTTTTTCTATTGGTTCTCATTCTATCTATGAGGAAGTTGCGGGGTTTTCTCCTTTATGGGTTCCCCAAGGAAAATTCTTTGTGTCTCTTATATCTTATGATTATTGTTGTGCATGTTATTCTTTCAGATAAGATCCTATATCATATTGATTAAATGATAAAAATATAACATGGTATCAGAGCCTCTCTAGAAGAAGACACTTTGCAATTGCAAGAACTAGGGATTCCTAGTTGAAGGTATTCTCTCCACAGATCATCAAGCAAGAAGGCCTAGGCTAAAACACCTCACTAGGGTGCATATATTGGTGGTATGAATTTCTGAATCAGAGAAGTTTCACTGCACAATCGAAATACAATTGCAATGGCAGCTAATGGAAATTAGGGTTTCATGCCTGGAAACCCTAGAGAACTAAATTTAGTAATCTTAGAACTTTCGCTATAATGTGAGATTGGAGAAGTCTCAGAAACCAAAATTTTTATAGGATGAAAATAAATCCCTTTTGTACACTATGTAAAAATTCCATCCTCATATTCTCTATACTTCAGGATATATGGTTCCTCCAAATCAGGGTTCCAACCTCCTCCATAATACGGTCATAAACATTTGACCTATGGATATTTTCTATATCTCGGGCTAGGAAGGTCCAAACTAAATTTCGCAAGATGTTGCAGGTATGAAACTGATTGTAGTTTATGTGGTAAGTTTTTTAGACCCAGTGATCTAGGAGGATATTGGTGGCCACCCATATATTCTACTTGGACCCCCACCATTATTTCTTTCAGTTTTTCAGTTTCCTTAATTGTAGCACAATTTACTATTTTTGGCAGTTTATGGGTCCTAAACTTCCGTAGCCGTTTTGAGGCCTTAAACGACGTTTTTTTGGCATTGAATGGTGGGGGAAATATGAGTCCATTTCGAACTTGATATTTGTTGTTTATGGATGTAGTCCTTAAATAGATATTTCTAATGATGTATCATGCGCATCAAATGGAGATAATATGTTAAAGTTACGACCCTGGGAAATTGATGTACCTACCCAACGGGGCCCACATTCCAACATTTCACCTCCTAGGGTTAGGTTTTTGGATGTGTAGGATTTCCATTGTTTCTCAATAATATATGGGCCTTCGAGCCTCATTGTGACACAGAGATATGAGAGGCATGTAGCCACCACATCTCTTCTCAGAGATAAGCTACCAACACTCTAACTAGTTTATTTCCATTATGTATGTAAACAAGTTTCAGTTATTGATTAATGAAATGAAGTGTTATTTCCATTGTATATTTGTTTCTATGGTTATGTGTGTATTCTGTTGCGTTCCTGCATATATCCGGATTAGTGGTATCAAAGCAATCTGCTCTTTCTCGATTCTTCTTTGCATGTCCCCAATGAGGGTGGGGTATAAGGAGTTAGGGCTCAATCTTGTTGAACCTTTGCAAGATCAACCTCGCAAATCCCGATGGCCATGCATGAGGGGCAAAAAGAAAGACGAGGGCGCAGAAGATCCTATCAAAATGTTGCTCGAGGAGGCCCTTGAAAAACAAAGGAACGCGATGATGGATAACTTCACCCAAATCCTTCACTGACTTCCCACTGGAAGCGCATCTGCATCTAGCAGCCACTTTGGAGGCGCAACCCCTCTTAAGGTACAAGTAAACTGAATAGATGCAGATGTCGTAGATAGATGGTTGAATCTATTAGAAGGATATTTCTCAGTCCATGACTTTTTTTACTGGGAAAAGATTACTTTTTCTCTACTCAAAGCTTCCCCCCATGTCAAGGACTGGTGGGAAACCTACTGTGAGAGAAAGGACGAGGAGGAACCCTCTTTATTCTCAGCCATACCCACTTGGAATTCTTTCTGAGATGCCATAAAGGAACAATATTATCCGGTGGGGAGCTATGAGGACAAGTACATACAATGGACTATGCTGCGACAACAAAAAGATCAAGATGTGCATGAGTTGACGAATCTGTTCCATACCCTGCGCACCAAGTTAGGTATCAAAGATTCATAGAAACATTTGGTGCTAAAGTACCACAGTTGTCTACATAGATACATTCAGGAGGAAATGGAGTTCCTCGACATCTTCTTGCTTGGTACATAATATCGGTATGCTGCCAAAATTGAGCAAAAATTCAAACAGAAAAAGCGAGTCTTTGGATCTGTGAATCATAAGCAAGGGAAAGGTGACCCCAAATCGCAGAACCAAGGACACAGCCAAGGCATGGTGACTCAAGAAAACTTCCCAAAGCTAGAAGCAAAGAGAAACACTGCAAAGCCAAAGAAGGAAGTAGGAAAGTGGTGCGAGTTCCATAAGAGCCCCACTCACAACACAAGTGAGTGTTAGGCCAAGCAGTCACTGGTGGCCGAGATAAAGGCTTCTGAATCAGATGCATACTCTGACACTGAATTAGAACCCGAGAAGGGGAATGACAGAGGAAACAAGATTATTGATGCAGATCCCAACACCACTGTTGCCACCACGAAGATCCAAAAGGAAGAATGAGAAGATTTAGAGGAGGAGGAGCGTCTTTTCCACTCCCAGATATGGGTAAAGGGTTCCCTACTACAGTTCATTGTCAACAGTGGGAGCCAAAAGAACCTAATTTTAGCAGAGGTCATGAAGTGGTTGGGTTTTCCGACCAGAGCACACCCGTAGCTGTACACCATTGGTTGGCATCACCAAGGATGGGATCTCCACGTCAGCCAGCAGTGCCACCTTCCCTACAACATCAAGCCCTTCACCAATGAGGTATTATGTGATATTGCTCCTCTTGATGTTTGTGATGCATTATTAGGTCAACCATACTTATGGAAGCAACATGTTGTCTATGAGTCTCGGCCTTGCGCTGTTATTATTACGTTGGGAAATAATTTGTACAGGATACCAGAGGTACTACCTCCTACATCTATCTCTTTGGTTACTGCTAAACAATGCAGTAAGCTCATTTCCAAAACCAGGAAGTTTGTTTTCTTGATGATCCAACCTTAGGGCAAGAAGAAGATCATGGCCATGACCTCCAGATAGGTCCCCTCCACATGACAAAAACAAATGGACAAGGTCGTGGAGGAGTACTGGGACATATTCACCTCACCCACCAAGGTGCCTCTTCACTATCAAGTCAAGCACCCCATCGATTTGACCCCAGGTGCGCCGCTGCCCAATGGACCGATCTATCGATGCTATGTTCTGGAGAATGATGAAATCAAGAGGCAAATTAAGGAGCTGCTGCAGAAGGGTCACATCCGGCCAAGTTCTTCACCCTGTGGGAGCTCGAACGTGTTGGTGCAGAAGAAGGATGGGACTTAGAGACTATGTATTGACTATCGGGCACTGAACAAGATCACTGTCCGGAATAGGTACCCAATACCCTGGATTGATGACCTCCTGGACCAGCTTAAAGACGCGAAATATTTTAGCAAGATCGACTTAAAGTTCAGGTATCACCAGGTACTGATCGAACTGACCAATGTGTCGAAGACTTCCTTCAAAGCCAAGGAGGGCCTTTTCGAATGGTTGGTCATGCCTTTCGGGCTGATGAATGCTCCTGCAACCTACATGATATTGATGGACGATATATTGCGGCCATTCACCAGCTCATTTGTAGTAGTGTACTTGGATGACATCCTGATATTCAGCCAGACTTGGGAAGAGCACCTCCACCACATCCGACAGGTCCTCCTAACACTGCGGCAACACAATTTGTGTGCCAATTTGAACAAGTGCACTTTTTGCATGACCCAGGTTCAGTATCTGGGATACATTATTGATGAATGTGGGGTACATATGGATGCAACCAAGATCCAAGTCATTCGAGATTGTCTAGCCCCAACTACTCTAACAGAGAGCTTCGCAACTTTCTAGGCCTTGCTAATTTCTACTGTAGGTTCGTGTTGGGATTCTCTCATATCACTTGGCCCTTGAGTCAGGTCACTAAGGGAGGAGCGAAAGAAAAATTATTTTGGTTGAAAAATAAACAAAAGGCATTTGCAGAATTGAAACATCGCCTCTAATTTGCCCCAGTGCTCACATTGCTCGACTTGCAACAACCATTTGAGATTGAGACAGATGCCTCTGACTATGCTATTGGGGCAGCCCTTACTCAACAAGGGCATCCAGTGGCATATCACAGTGAGACACTGTCCGACACAGTTCGTAAATATCCCACTTATGACAAAGAGATGTATTCCATTGTACAAGCTTGCCAACAATGGAAGCATTTCTTTTTGGTGAAGGAAACGATCATCCACACAGACCACCAACTCCTACAGTTCATACGGACACAAGGGATGTTACAGAACGATTTCCATCAGAATTCATCCACATATCTACAACAATTTTATTTGAACATCAAGTACAAGAAGGGGAGCACCAATAATGTTGCAGACTGCCTCAGCCGACCACCGATCATCGCGATAACCACCATGCTCAACTCTTGTGGGAATGAGACTTCTGATTGGTTGCTTCGCTACAAGAGTGATCCAGAATTTAGCCACACATACTAGACACTCTTGGAGGGAAACCAAGTTCCAAAATTTCACCTCCGGGATGTACTACTATGTCACATGGGACACCTTTGTGTCTCTTCAAGCAAGCATGCGAAGATGATTTGGGAAGCGCACTATAGTAGGGTCACTGGGAATTTCAGGGTCGAGAAAATAGTGGCAGTACTGCAGAAGTATTTCTATTGGCCAAACCTTTGATAGGATGTCGAGAAGTACATCCAATCTTGCACTTCCTGTGCCATTTCCAAATCATCCATTAAGAAGCAGGGCCTCTATACTCCGTTTCCTACCCCTAGTCGACCTTGGGAATCCATCTCCATGGATTACATGTTGGGCCTTCCTTCTACTAAGAACAGCAATGACTATGTGTTTGTGGTCGTTGACAGATTCTCAAAGATGGCTGTAATGGCGGCTTGCAAGAAGAATATCACAGCAGAAGCCACTGCTAAATTCTTCTTTGAACAAGTGTGGGTACACTTTGGGATCCCACAATATATAATCTCAAATTGGGATAGCAGGTTCCTTAGTACATTTTGGTCTAGCCTATGGTCAATGCTAGACACCAAGCTCACAAAGTCCACAACTTTCCATCCCCAGACGGATGGCTAGACAGAGGTTGTAAACAGGATGATCGTACACATTTTGTGCATGTACAACTCAACACATCCACGCACATGGGATGAGAGCCTCCCCTATGTACAACATAGCTATAATTGGGCCCTTCATAGCTCAACCAACCACAACCCCTTTGAGGTGGGCTTGGGATTCCAACTACTATGTCCCATTGACATATCCATGTGGTTTGCAGCTACTCAGGCTGATTCAACTCATATCCAGTCTAAAGTTTCCAAGGTGAACAACTTCATTGAGCACATTCAGCACATTCACCAATAGTTTCATGACATATTGGACAGATCCAATGCTAAGTACAAGCAGCGACATGATCAACATCGGGTGCAACACAACTTCCAGGTGGGTGACAAAGTGTGGCTGCAATTGCAGAAGGAGCGCCTCGATGGACCCCATCGCAAGATTAACCCACTCCGATATGGGCCATAAACCATCACCAATGCTGTCAAATACAATTCCTTTGAGCTCATTATTCCACCATTCCTTGGTTTGCACCCAATGTTCAATGTGGACTGCCTTCTGCCCTACTTTCCACCTCTACTAGACACATCAGGCGTGGTAGAACAACTCACACCAACAGAGTTAAACCCTGACTGCATGGAACAAGACACAACTAATCATATTATGGACACATAGATCAAGAACACCCACCACTAGATGATCCAGCTATATTGAGTTGTCAAAGCAGGCCAACTCCTTCACCAGGGAAAGTGGCTCACCAGGGACCAAGTTCAACAGAAGTTTCCTCATCTCATGGAGGAACTCATCGCAATGGGGACCATTACTTCCTAAGTGGGGAGGAATGATCTAGGAGGATATTGGTGGGCACCCACCTATTCCACTTGGACCCCCACCATTGTTTCTTTCAGTTTTCCAGTTTCCTTAATTGTAGCACAATTTACTATTTTTGGCAATTTTTGGTCCTAAACTTCTGGAGCCATTTTGAGGCCCTATTTAAGATCTATTTAGGGCCTTAAATATATCTTAAATAGATATTTCTAATGATGTATCATGCATGTTAAATGGAGATAGTATGCTAAAGTTACGACCCCGAGAAATTGATGTACCAAGTTACCCAACGAGGCCCACATTCCAGCGTTTCACCTCCCAGGGTTAGGTTTTTGGATGTGTAGGGTTTCCATTGTTTCTCAATAATATATGGGCCTTCGAGACTCATTGTAACACAGAGAGTTCAGAGGCATGTAGCCACCACATCTCTTCTCAGAGATAAGCTACCAGCACTCTAGCTAGTTTATTTCCATTTTGTATGTAAATATGTTTCAGTTATTGATTAATGAAATCAAGTGTTATTTCCACTGCATATTTGTTTCTATGGTTATGTGTGTATTCTGTTGCATTCCTACGTAAATCCGGATCACCCAGAATGTGAAACAATGACATGTGGCAGTCCGTACAATCTCGCTATCAAACAGTCCCAAAAACAATCACCTTGGGAAAATATGAATAAGTCCCACTTGGAGACTCCCTTTCTTCTCTAACCTATGGTGTTGGAAAGAATACTTATCACGATATCATATTGAGATGTTTCATACCTAAAGTATCCGAAATTTTGGGGATACAGCAGAAGGAATATCAGTCATTTCTGCAGAAGAATTTGGATAACTAGGTCTTCATGTTCCGAGAGCTTCCCTCCACTGTTTTCAAAAAAGGAGTGCATTGGATAGATCACCTTGAAGAGGCCCATATATCTATCCAATTAGAATTTTGAAATTCCAAGTTTTGAAAACTAGGGTTTCTCTGACAAACGCTAGATCAGCCAGCTCTAGAACCAGGATGAACACCTCAAATCTTAAAGAAGTTCCAAGAGCCAAAGGGAGATGAGGCTAATGCTAGAGCTAAGAGAATAATTGTAGATTCTATTAAATATCATCTCATCCCTCATGTTTCATCCTTGAAGACACCTAAAGGAATTGTTCGATGCTATGACAAAGCAATCAAAGAAGAATAAGCTATTGTTATAACCACCTTGAATGGTTTCCCAGGATCATGGGATTCATTCATTCAAGGAATGTGTGCCAGAAGGAAGTGATTACCTTCAGTAGACTCTATAAAGAGTGCACACAAGAAGAAGCTCGACTCATAATAAGAGAATAGAATATGGAAGAAACTAAAGATTAAGCTCTCACGATTCAAAAAAAAGATCCCTCAAGCGATGAGGAATATGAAGGACTCAATTCTTGAAGAACCTTTTATCCATTTTAGCATTTGGATAAGAAATGATTGTTAGAATAATCAACCCATAGTTAGCTACCTTAGACGTTAATTAATCCATTTTGTCTTATTTTCCTACTTTCCTATATTCCACTCTATGCAAGTTGTCTTCCACATGTCCTAGAAGTCAAACTTGCTAAAGTTGAGTCATGGAGCACTTGGAAAACCTCCTGGAAACCACATTTAGCATGTTTTCTTTATTCCAGATCCTCCCTAGTGCATATTTGCTTTTTCTGCTAAGTTTCCTGCTTTATTGAGATTTATGGAAAATGGGAAATATGACTAGGTGTAGTTGACTTGTTTTTTTCCCTTATCATCCTCCATCCTTTTCTTCTAATAAAATCATGTATGAGTTTTCTTTCCATCCCTTATTAGCTTTCCTACTTGACTTTTCCAATTTGTGAGCCTCTAAGTGGATTTCGAAACTGCTTTATGCACCTATGGGGGATTTGACTAGATTTAGTAAGCCTATTTTTTGACTATTTCGAATGGAATCCTTATGCATTCGAATCTCTCATGTAATTATATATTGCAGCATCCTATTACTTCACAAGGTTGGCTATTGTACACTTATTCAGTATAGATTAGTGTTATGCTCCAATTTTAGTCTCATTTGTTTGTAAATTTGCATGGTTGATTAGCAATTTTGTGAGTGCAATTGTTCTATCACTTGGGTTCAAATTCCACATGGTATCAGAGCCTTTGTAGATTGATTTCTCTTCTTCCATATTTCTATTACAGGTTTCACATCTTATCTAGGAGCACTTTCTGTTGGTTGAAGGGCACAGTTCAGAGCTATGTATCAATCTCAGAAGATCATCTTGAATCCATTTAATTTATTTGAATGGAAAGTAGAGATGGAGATAGTGTTGAGAGCGAAGGGTCCCTACAGGGTGACTATGGAAACTAAGGTAGAGCCCAATGCAACTGCAGAGAAAATTAAATGGCACAACATGAGGGATGAGGCCTATGGTCTTTTGTGTTTGAGCATATCAAGAGACCTCCTCTTCCATATTGATGGATTGACATCACCTAATGAAGTATGGGAGAATCTTGTAGATATTTTTGGTAAGATAGATGAGATGAGAGGACATCAAATCGAGAATGAATTGATCTCTTTGAGTCCCACCAGCTTTGAATCCTTGAAAATGTACTTTTCCAAGTTTAAAGCCCTTGTTTTGCAGCTAAAACAACGTGGAATTGAAAAGAAGGAAGACCAACTAGTTTTGGCCATACTCTCGAAGCTTGGCCCTGACTATTCAGTGTTTTTTTTTACCTTCCATGCCACCAAGTTGACAGCTTAAGCCTGGAAGATGCCTAATCTTGCAGAGTTCATGGAATCCCTCACACAAGAATAAGATAAATTGGTGATGATGGGCACCATCAAACCTTCCAAAGACCAAGATTTGGTTGCTGGAGATTCAAGGGTGGATTCAAAAGTCAAGAAGAAATCTAAGAATCCACCTGAGAAAAAGAGAGACACGGAAAAGTCTCAAGAGGAGCCCCAAGGCTCCAAGAAGAACTTCCAGAAGAAGAAGAACAAAGGAGAAATGAGCAAGTGTGCATACTGCAGTAAGGGCTATCATCTTGAAAGCTACTGCATGAAGAAGCAAATTGACATGTTGACCCAACTCTTGCAGAAGAATAACATCTCCCTTCCTGATTGCTCAAAGAAGAGGGAAGGAGGATCAAATCCATAGGATAGAGAGAGAGTACATGCTTTGGTTGTTGGCACATCAAGCTCACCTAGCTTCATCATCGACTCTGGAGCTTCAAGACATATGGTTTCGACCAAGGAGGAATTATCCTCTCTTGACATGTTGAAAGGTCCACCAATAGTGCTGGGAGATGACTCTCTCACTAATAGTTTGGGGAAAGGAGGGATTGATCTTGACCATGGTAAGTTTAGTTATGTATTGTATGTTCCAGGTCTTGCCTCTAACCTCTTGTCAGTGTATCAGATGACTTACATAGGGTCTCCAAAAAAGGTCATCTTCTCCCCTGTTTCTATTTAGATCACAGAGATATCGAATGGTAAAGTCAAATGCAGCATTCAATCCCTTACACACCACAACAAAATGGTGTTGTTGAGAGAAAGAACAGATCACTGAAGGAGATGGCAACCTGTATGATGGAGGCTAAGACTTTGCCACCAAATTTTTGGGCTGAGGCTATAAATTGTGCATCCTATATCCAGAATAGGGTTCCACATAAACAACTTGATGGTATGACTCCTTTTGAAGCTTGGAGTGAGCACAATCCAGATGTGACCCACTTCAAGATTTTTGGCTCAAAGGCTTGGGCTAGAATTCCAACTGAAAAGAGAAAGGATTTGCAGCCCCAAAGCTAAGAGTGCCTATTTTTTGGGTATTTTGAAGATTCAAAAGGGTACAAGATGATCAAATTGAGCACAAACAAATCCTTTATGAAAGGAGTGTTCAGTTCCAAGAAGAGCCTTTGGCAGCAGTTGAAGTTGGAGAGTCTTCTTCACCACTAGAACCATTGAATTTAAGTGAAGAGACGAATGAGTTTGCTGATTCTGATATTTTTGATAATGATGATTTAATTACAGATCTTGATAGTCCTACAAGACCAAAATGGGAAGCAAAGACCATTCATGCAGCTGGGGAACTAGCTAGAAATCCTAGTGACCCTAGGAGGACTAGATCTCAGTTTGAGAGTGCCCTGTGTATGAAAGACCCTTTGTTTGCAGAGAAGTGCTATCTGATCATTGAATCAGACCCACTGACATATGAAGATGCAGCACATGATCCAATATGGCAAGCAGCCATGAAAGAAGAATTCAGCTCACTCCAGAAGAACAACACTTGGGAACTGGTTGATCTTCCCCTGGGGAGGAAGCTAGTTCAATGTAAGTGGGGTTTCAAAACTAAGTTTGCTGCTGATGGTTCACCTTTGAAATATAATGCTATATTGGTAGCCAAGGGCTACTCACAAGTACATGGTATTGAATACAATGAAACCTTTGCACCAGTGGCAAAGATGGACTCCATCAGGCTAGCCTTAGCCATTGCAGCTTCGAAGCAGTGGGAGGTACATCACATGGATATGAAGTGTGCTTTTCTTAATGAAGATCTCACTGAAGATATTTAAATGCAGAAACCTCAAGGGTTTGTTACTAATCCATCTTTTGTGTGCAGGCTAAAGAAATCATTGTATGGGCTTAAGCAAGCCCCCAAGGCTTGGTATGAAAAGATTGATGGATTTCTACTGTCATTAAGTTTTGTTAGATGCAAGTCTAATACTAATGTTTATTTGAAGCTGATTCGTGGTTCTTTGATGATTATTTTCTTGTATGTGGATGACCTTCTGATTACAGGAAGTTCAAATAAAGAGATTTCCTCCTTGAAGGATGCAATGAACCATGCATTTTCTATGACTGATTTGGGGTTGTTGAGCCAATTCTTGGGTCTCGAAATTGCTCAATCCCAACATGGAATAAAAGTATATCAGTCCAAGTATGCTTTATATTTTCTGAACAAGTTCAACATGAAATATTTCAAGCCAAGCAAGACTCCCTTCCTTTCAGTAGTTAAGCTTGAAGAAGCAGGTTCTTCTCCTATGGTAAATAATACACTGTATAGGAAGTTGATTGGGTGTTTGATTTACCTTACACACACTCGACCTGATATTTCTTATGCAATAAATGTGGCCTTAATATACATGGATCAGCCTCATGAGATTCATTGGAGAGCAGCCAAAAGGATCCTTAACTTTGTTCAGGGAACAAGAACTCATCGGATCTTCCACAAAGCTAAATCTGATCTTGATTTGATTGGATTTACTCACAGTGATTGGGTAGGTGACAACATAGATCGAAAGTCAACATCAAGATATGTGTTCATGCTTGTTGAAGGACCAATCAGCTGGTCAAGCAACAAACAGAGTGCCATAGCACTCTCATCTACAAAAGCAGAGTACAGAGGAGTTGTAAATGCGACAACTCAATGTTTATGGTTGTAGGTGATACTTGGTGAGTGTGGCTTCAAATCGGAGCTTTCAACTATTATCTATTGTGATAATTAGAGCACCATTCAAATATGCAATGATCCAGTTCAAAGACAGAGAACCAAACACATTGAGATCCATATGCACTACATCAGACAGCTTGTGCATGATGGCACCATTCACCTACTCTTCTGTGCATCTTCAAAACAAGTAGCATACATCTTCACCAACTTTTGTTGTGAGAAGACATTCAACAATATCAAATCACTGTTGGGGATTGCTGATCATGCTGTGAAGCATGATTGATGACAATATTTTCAAGTTTTGTTTTACTGTCCATGTTTAAGGGAGGATTTTCCCACTGGGTTTTTGCCTCTTTCCTTGGTTAAATGGACATGCAGTATGTAAAGGGTGACTAAGCCTTATTGCTAGGCCCTATAGTTTTTTTATATTTACTCATAAAGTTAGAATTAAGGGGGGTTTTAGAATAATCAACCCATAGCTAGCTACCTTAGACATTAATTAATCCATTTTTGTCTTATTTGCCTAGTTTCCTATATTCCACTCTATGAAAATTGTCTTCCACATTTCTTAGAGGTAAAACTTGCTAAAACTGATTCATGGAGTGCTTGGGAAACCTCCTGGAAACCATATTTAGCATGCCTGCTTTATTCTAGATACTCCCTAGCACATATCTGCTTTTTCTGCTAAGTTTCTTGCTTTATTGAGATTTATGGAAAAAGGCAAAGTTGTATTGGCTAAAATAGTTGCATGATTATATCTTTATGTATAATAATTTGCCATTGTGAATATTCCTTATGAAATGTCTCTAACCTTACAACTGGTGCATTTGACTTGTAGGAAAGATCGCATACAATCGTCTATAAGAAAAGAAGGACGAAACTTGTTCCGAAGAACAAGTGATGATAGTTCAAGATTCACTTCAATAAGCATACATGAAGATGAACTTGAAGCTTCCATAGTGAAAGAAAAAGATCCAGAAGAATATAAAGAGAAAGGTAGATCAACCTCGAGATATAAAGACCACCTTGGGCACAAGAAATAATCCAAAATGAAGAATAATATGACGAGACTTTAAAAGGCCTCAGCCACACTCTAGTTATGTGAAACTGTTGAGCGACATCATTGATGCAAATCCTTCCAGCTATGAAGAAGTAACCGAGAAGAAAGGGAAGGAAATCACCAATTCAAGAAACACGATGTCTAGGATGCGGTATCGAGACCTGAAGGGAAGTCCGTAGTGTCTTCCATATGGATATACAAGATCCAACATGCAGTAGATGGCAACATCGTGGGATACAAGGCACATTAGAGGAAATTTCAATTTAAAATGGGCATTCCAAAAATAATACAAATTCCATCTCATCGTGTATTATCCAACGAAAATGCTTTAAAATTAAAAAAGGGAGCACCTCTTAAACAAATTTTTAATATAAATTTGGGGATAGGTATCATAAGAAAAACTACTTTTTTTTGTTCGTATTTTCGACATATCTCCTTGTGTTTTTACTCAAAATTCAATCGGGAGAGCTTGTTGGATGCAGAATTAAACTCTGCATCCAACGAGTACCCACTAAAAATACTTTTGATGGGCCCCTCTACCCCAAAAACAAGAAATACCTGAAAAATGTGAAGATGATGTCATCATCATGTTTTTTTAGGTATTTCTTGTTTTTGGGGTAGCGACGTTCGTCAAAAGTATGCTGAGTGGGTACTCGTTGGATGCGAAATTTAATTCTACATCCAACGAGCTCTCCTGATCAAAATTTGAGTAAAAGCACAGGGAAATATGTCGAAAATACGAACAAAAAAGTAGTTTTTTTTTCTTCCTCCAAAATTAATAAATATTATTTTATTAATTTTCCTTAGGAGGCCCATTTTGAGTTGAAATTTCCTCTAATGATATTCGTAGCATGAGGCTTCTCACAGAAAGAAGGCATAGACTACGAAGAGACATTTGGAGCCATTGGGAGTTGAGACACATGACAGGAAGACTCATGTGTGAAAATTAGAGAAGGACTCGTACGAGCTCAGAAGGAACCCATGGGATAACACATCCATGAGGAGCTTGAAGATCACCTAGAGTGATGAAGATATTAACCTTTTCTACAAGGTTTAAGATGAAATCCTATAAAGGATGAAGAACTCATAGATGGGTGCAAGAAGAACTTTTGAAAAGGTTCAAGATAGAGGATCTTAATATCCAATGAAACTAGATGGATACATAGAATATTAGTACTAGAGGAAGCTACTTGTCACTCCATTACAAAATGTTTCAATACATAGAGTACGAAAGGGAGAGAGAGAATGATGCTCTGCTTTAGAGGGAGTGATTGCAAAAGATCTTGAGGTTCGACATGGTACTACGAGCTAGAAAACATACTGATGGATCTAAGATTTAGTGAGAGTAAAGCATATTCCAAACTTTAATTCAAGGTTGAAGGTATAAGAACAGTGATGCTCCTGTTATACATCAATAACCTGTTCCTAACAGGAAAAGAGGAACTCTTTAAAGTTGCAAGAAGGAGACTTGCTATCGAGTTTGATATGAAGGACTTGGGTATGATGCACTACTTTCTAGGCATGGAGGTGTGGCAGAGTGCAGATGAAATCTCCCTTGGACAAGGGAAGTATGCAGTGGAAATCTTGAAGAGGTTCAGGATGATGGACTACAAGGCCATGGCCATAGCTATGGCATCAAACCTGAAGCTATTGAGTGATGCTTCATCAGAGACGGTTTATGGAACGATGTATCGTCACATGATTTGTTCATTAATGTTCCTAACGAATACAAGACCATAAATATGATTTGTTGTGAACAACCTGAGCTAGTTCCTGACGGATACGAGACATGCTCACTTGGTTGCAAAGCATGCAGTGAGGTACCTGAAGGGTACAATTGAGTATGATATGAATAAAAAGCCTAACCTGCATGGTTATGTTTATTCGGATTGGTAGTGCAACTAAGAAGAAGAACACATTGGGATGCTTCTTTAGTTTGAGATCCAGTATGGGCTACTGGTTTGGTAGGATGGTGTCCTGCATGGCATTGAGTACAGCCAAGGAAAAACATGTTTCCACTTGCTTGACTATTTGGGAGGTAGTATGTTTCTTTTAACTACTATTTGATTTGATTTATCTGACTTGCATTTTTGTATGATGCAAAGAGGAGCAGTGCAGCTCCAGTATGTGATCTATATCGAGATCTCTTGAAAGAGGGAGTGATGAGTTCTAGCATAGCCAGCGAGACAGATTGTCTGAGCATAAAATATTGGTGAAGCTTGTAGGTTGCTCAGACGTAATTAGTCCTATAGGATGTCCTCGAATGTAATTAGTCCTGACAAAGCTTGCAGGTTATCCTTGGATGTAATCATCCTTGATGTGATTCTGTGCTAGAAATGGCCAGATTGAAGTTAGAGTACTTCAGAGAGAAGCTTGGTGTTCTTTAGATCGAGGTTCCTTCCAAGGCGAAGTGATGAGTCCGAGAGCCTTTCTGACATGGTGGCAGGTTGGGCCTCCCATGGTTAGATGTAAGTGCTGAGCCTTTTTGACATGGTGGCAGGTTGGGTCTCACATGGTCAAATGTAAGTGCCGAGCCTTTCTAACATGGTGGTGTTGCCACCTTTTCACACACCTGGGTCACGTGGTAGAAATCTTCAAGCCACTCGGTGTGTCCTTGGGGGCAAGTATCGAGTCAAGGCTATCACCTTGTTCTTGACTCCTCCGTTTAGGCTCAACTCCTAACGAAGCCAAGGGGGGTAGACCCTATTAAGTTACTAAGGATGATTTCTTAGTGGGGTGATGTTAAACTGAATCAGTTATTTAGGAGTTTGAATATTTTAACTATAGACAATTGAAGATGACAAGATACGAAAATAACACACGAAAGCACAAAGCTGATAAACAATATATATTCGGAAGCAAAAATGACCAGTGCCTTAATAATGGAGTCAAATCAAAGAGATCAGTGTGCTTGCATGTGTTTGGAGTGAATGTTTTGCGATTGCATCTTGGTATGTTTTAAGTTAAAATTGAAGTATGAATTGATTAAATTAGGCTAAAAGGGGGACTCCAGATATACCCAAGAGTACTTGGAGTATGTCCAAAACAAAACCTATACGGCTACCCGCAAGGAATATGTGGGCTGAAATGGAGTCTCTGGGGCTATGTTCATAACGCACCCATTAGGGTGTGACAGAGATTGGCGCGCTGAGGTCACTTTTCAGTAGGTTCCCGCTTCCTTTGGGTATTTTTCCACTGTAAAGGTTTGATCGAGGTGTTGGATTTTCACCTGATGGTTTGTTAATTGGGGAGGGTGAGTCCTACTTATGCTAGTCACCCAAGTGCTTTTGATACAACTTGACTGATTGAACGAACCGCAGCCAAGTGCAGAGCATACACACTGGAGTCTTGTAAATTTTAATAAGTTTTTAAGAGATGTGTTCTTGTTTAAAAGAAAAGCCTCCAAGAACCTCTTTCGATCCAAGTGGATCTCAATTGGGGAATCAAGGAGGGGTTAATTTTAAAGCTGCTGATAAAAAAATGATAGAAAAAATAAAACAACTACACAAATTTGGTTTTCTGATTAATCCTACCACGAATCTCTTTCCCCTTTCGGGTCACTCGGGAAATCGTGGGGTAAGTATTATGATTACTTTTGAAAGTAAGATATGGAATATGGAATTAACAACAAGATAAAATATACTACCCTGCAAATCAGATCAATACTAGTAAAAGGAAATAAGCAGAAAACGACGAAAATAGCACTGACGCGAATCCCCCCAGGGGGGATGGGGAATGGGCTCGAAAGAGCCTATTCATAGAAGGATGATTTTGTTACAGAGGTTACAATATCAAAGCACTAATAAAATAGAGCTTTATTGGTCCTTAAACAGGCTGAAACCAAGATATTACAGTTTATACAAAAAATTTACAAATTATGTGACAAAAGAGAGACCCCTGGGGGGATTTGAGTGCTCCAAAAGCCACTTTGGACAGCAGATTCCTTTCTTCTTTGTCAGACCTGATAAATTACAGTGAGCGAGTTAGAATAACAAATTCCCAAAATCACTTTAAGAGTACCTTTGGGTCAGCCTACTTTATCTCAAAAAATAATGAAATTAAACTAGCTAAAACGGGGAACAGGGAACCAAGGAAAGAAAGATTTCCTTGGGATATTGGATTTCTGTTTGTGCAGCCAATTAAAAGCACTGATATTGCAGAATATTGAAATTATTGAACAGCAAATGAAACTACCTTAACAGCAAGCTATGAATTTTTCAATAAACTACTTCCGAAACTAAGGCAATTTTAGCTAGATCTCTTGAATTTGAACTTTATGTGCACAATGAAACTAAGATATAGAAAATTGAAGGGATATTGCTAATTATATCTATGTATTCTTTTCTTTATGAGATAGATCATATTTAAAAAGAAACCTTAAAGTAACAGTTTGAAGAAAGTTTAATAATTTTTAAAGGAGGAAGAGAGAGAAAGAGTGTTTGAAGCCTGGGAATGTTGGGCTTTGGATTCTGCTTTGGTGGAACACCGAGGGACTATGTCATTAATAATATACTGAAGATGAGGAAGATTCAAACCAGCTCAACCTCTTCTACCAGCGAGATCACCTGCAACTTAAAAACCCTTGCACAAACAGATGGTTAAAACATAGGTGCTGCTGAAGGAGATGATTGGAAAGCATGTAATTAAACTTAAAATACATACAAATCCAATAGATCTGGAACAAGCAGAAGTAAGAGCATAAATCAAACTAGAATAAACTCTTACCCTAACAGGAGGGAGCTCTCTCCTTCAAGGCCAACATTTAACCAGCAAAGCAATGATAAACAAAAGCAGATTATACCTCATAAGCATTTGACAATCAACATCCACACATGAAGAGCATTACACCATAGATCTTGCCTCCAAAGCTTCTTTATTCCAGAATGAAAAAACAATATAGTACAAGAGCAACAACACCTCAATCCCAGTTCTAACTAGCTTGGAAAAGGAGGCTGTGCCTGGATATATACAATTTACAGGCCATCCATCCCAGGGGGGCGCAATTACTCATGGAATCAAGCGAAATCAATTGATCGAGAGTCCATCAATGCATGATCTGTG
>LPNX011181971.1:261440-282606 GCA_001517045.1 Pseudotsuga menziesii | reverse complement strand
ATCGGATTGAAAAATGAAGTCTAAGAGACCGAGTCTTTTACAGACACTATCATGCTAGAACATTTATTACAATTCCCCCATGGGGTATGAACATGTGATAAGATACAACAAAGATTCCCGAAAGCAAGATTGAAAGTTCTCTGAAGTCCGAACAAGTTATCCCCGTCCGGTTCACGAGGCTCACTTGATAGAACACCACTAAGTATAACTTAGGTGGTAACATTCTAGCTCCAACTGTGGGACGTGTGCTCGATCTGGTCTTTTGAGGCAAGGAGAGGATACGAGAACATCAGAATCTCTGGTTGATATACCCTGTAAAAACATCTCAACTTGACAAGAAAAACCTCAGTAGCACAAGTTTTATAAAAAAACCAAATGAACCATTAAGCTGATTTATTTAAACAAAATAAATGTAACTAACTAAAAGAAGAAAAGTTTTATTATAGCTAGGTAGAAATGCAGAAAGTAAATGCTCTCTTTCAAGGAGCTTATTTTCGTACTCTAAGCATGATATAAAAAGGGTTAAGTGTAATCATAAATCCAATGTAACCACCTAAGAATTTTATTAACATAAAAAAAATTCTTGTCTTTGGTTACCAGCCAAAGTGAGGATACTTTATTCAGAAAATGCAAACCTGCATGATGATCTAGAAGGGACGGGATGGATGGGAAATCATAGGCATGAATAATGTTGTCAAACTTCCTCCCTAACTGGTAAGTGCTTGCGCAGGAGGCTTCTATCCATGACTGGACATGGTTGATATACAAATTGGAATGATGAGGTAGATTGAATACACCATCATACTGATCATCAAGGCTTACCGGATGATAATTCACTGTATAAGCCCCAAGTGGCTCCAAGTCATGAGGAAACTCTATATGTGAAGATGATAGTTGAGACTGATATTCTAATAACTGCATCACATCTATCTTTTCACAACAATGCTTCTCCATGTCTTCATTATTTATACCTTTGTGCGGCTCTGCATGATATGACTCTGAATGATCATATGGATAAAATGCATGCTCCTTTTTCATATCAAAGTTTCCCAAGGCCACACGGTCCATGCTCTCTCTTTTAGATATGCCATAGACAGAAAAAACGAAAAAACCATCAAAAGTTTCTGGTTCATTATTTTCCACTTTATTCATGTCACAGACTAGATTTTCCATGAATGTCCAGGACTCCTCATCAACATCTTTGTCGGGGATAAGGGAGTCTTCGTCACTTGTATCATGCTCCAAGCTATACTTGTCCTCATTTTCATACTCATCTTCTTCAGAGAAAAGGTCACAAGGTAGTAAACCTTCAAGACTATCATCATTATATGGAGAACACATAGGACTTCCATCATGTATATTACAGTTTTCATCATAAGTTTCACTATAAGATTCTGCAATGGTTTCATCCTCAGGATTGTACTGTTTAGACGATGATTGCTTTTCGAAACCGTAATCCGTGGCTTGTTGCCAATGCTGGTTTGATAGAGGATAGGTTCGGCCTACCATGTACACATGATCAGACTCACCTGATGTTGTTTCCTGATTACTGACCTCTGCCATCCCATGTTCTATAATCTGGTTTGCTATGTAGCAAGTACTTTCTGGGTGGAATTGCTCACAAGGTCTACACCATGGAATTACTTCTTCTACCAGGTTAGTTGAGTCTAACTAGTTTGGAATCCTAGGCTCTTGCTGAGGATACTTCCTTAGATACACTTGACTTTGTTTTGGCTGAAAATTCTTAGGTCCATTATTTCTCTCCAATGTGACTATTATGTTTTGGATTTTATTCATTTGCATAGATTGTTCTTCCCTGAATTGGTTCTGAGTAGTCATCACCTCTTCCAACATGCTAGCTATCTTTTCCATGGGGTCTTTAGAGGTTTCCTTTTCCTCAAACTCAATGGCCTTTCCCTTTTCTTTGTTGTATGAAGTGTTTTCCCTAGTGTAGCTTGGAATGTTGGACTTGCCCGAAGATTGCATATTCCTTTCTATTTTCTCGGCCAGATCTTGAGCAGTTTTTAGATCGGCCAGCTCTTTGTCCCTTAATTGGTACCTCAGATCACTAGTGAAACCTTCGATATAATATATGAGGATGGAGGCATCCCTTGGCTTGATGTCTCTAGGGAGATCCGCAACCACACGCTTGAACTTAGTATTAAATTCATCTATGGTTTCATTTTCCATCTTCTTTATATTATGAAGGGCAGCAAGCAAATGTCTTGGTTCTTTCTTTTCCCCCCACTTCTTCTTAAAACCTGCTAGGAATTCACTAAGAGTTTTATATGAATCATCATCTAGGTTGTAGTACCACTCTTCAGCATCATCTTCCAAGGATAAAGCAAAGAGCGTCATTTTGACATCATCATGGTCATGGGCAGCATCATTGCAATAACTGGCTAGGTACTTTTCAAACTTTCGAAGATGAGACTTGGCAGAGATGGCATTATTTCCCTCGAACTTGGGGAGCTTCTTGATCGCATTATTCGGAATATTATGAGGAGCACCTGCTATTTGAGAAAAGTCAAGGGGTTTGTAAAATTCCATCATTTCTTGATATTAGTGAACATGACTCTCTACAAATATGTGATGGATATCTGAGAGGGATTGGTCTCCTAAATATTCAAGGTTTCTACGAGAAGTCTGCCTATTCAATCTTTCCCTAATAAACCTCTTGGGATCAGGGAGAGGATTGAATAATTGTCGGGGGTTTCTTCGGGTAGAAATTCTTGAAGGGATGTTAGACAGTGGAGTCACCAGATGGATCGAGTTTTAATTTTTATGTTTTTTTTTAAAGACTAGATCAATCAAAAGTTTTTTATCTTTTCAGTTGTTTAGAAAAAAGCTAAGCTAAGTCATACTCGGGAATAAAAAGATTTATCCCCGACAATGGCACCAAAAAGTGTTGCTGCCTTTTCACACACCTGGGTCACGTGGCAGAAATCTTCAAGCCACTCGGTGTGTCCTTGGGGGAAAGTCTCGAGTCAAGGCTGTCACCTTGTTCTTGACTCCTCCGTTTAGGCTCAACTCTTAACGAAGCCAAGGGGGGTAGACCCTATTAAGTTACTAAGGATGATTTCTTAGTGGGGTGATGTTAAACTAAATTAGTTATTTAGGAGTTTGAATATTTTAACTATAGACAATTGAAGATGACAAGATACGAAAATAACACACGAAAGCACAAAGCTGATAAACAATATATATGTGAAGCAAAAATGACCAGTGCCTTAATAATGGAGTCAAATCAAAGAGATCGGTATGCTTGCATGTGTTTGGAGTGAATGTTTTGCGATTGCATCTTGGTATGTTTTAAGTTAAAATTGAAGTACGAATTGATTAAATTAGGCTAAAAGGGGGACTCCAGATATACCCGAGAGTACTTGGAGTATGTCCAAAACAAAACCTATACGGCTACCCGCAAGGAATATGTGGGCTGAAATGGAGTCTCTGGGGCTATGTTCGTAATGCACCCGTTAGGGTGTGACAGAGATCGGTGCCCCGAGGTCACTTTTCAGTAGGTTCCCACTTCCTTTGGGTATTTTTCCACTGTAAAGGTTTGATCGAGGTGTTGGATTTTCACCTGATGGTTTGTTAATTGGGGAGGGTGAGTCCTAATTATGCTAGTCACCCAAGTGATTTTGATATAGCTTGACTGATTCGATGAACCGCAGCCAAGTGCAGAGCATACACACTGGAGTCTTGTAAATTTTAATAAGTTTTTAAGAGATGTGTTCTTGTTTAAAAGAAAATCCTCCAAGAACCTCTTTCGATCCAAGTGGATCTCAATCAGGGAATCGAGGAGGGGTTAATTTTAAAGATGCTGATAAACAAATGATATAAAAAATAAAACAACTACACAAATCTGGTTTTCTGATTAATCCTACCACGAATCTCTTTCCCCTTTTGGGTCACTCGGGAAATCGTGGGGTAAGTATTATGATTAATTTTGAAAGTAAGATATGGAATATGGAATTAACAACAAGATCAAATATACTACCCTGCAAATCAGATCAATACTAGTAAAATTAAATAAGCAGAAAATGACGAAAATGGCACCGACGCGAATCCCCCTAGGGGGGATGGGGAATGGGATCGAAAGAGATTATTCAAAGAAGGATGATTTTATTACAGAGGTTAAAATATCAAAGCAATGATAAAACATAGCTTTCTTGGTCCTTATATAGGCTGAAACCAAGATATTACAGTTTTTACAAAAAAATTACAAATTATGTGACAAAAGAGAGACCCCTGGGGGGATTTGAGTGCTCCAAAAGCCACTTTGGACAGAAGCTTCCTTTCTTATATTTCATACCTGATAAATGACAGTGAGCAAGTTAGAATAACAAATTCCCAAAATCACTTTAAGAGTACCTTTGGGTCAGCCTACTTTATCTCAAAAAATAATGAAATTAAACTAGCTAAAACGGCGAACAGGGAACCAAGGAAAGCAAGCTTTCCTTGGGATCTTGTCTTGCTGTTTGTGCAGACAATTAAAAGCACTGATATTTCAGAATATTGAAATTATTGAACAGCAACTGAAACTACCTTAACAGCAAGCTATGAATTTTTCAATAAACTACTTGTGAAACTAAGGCAATTTTAGCTAGATCTCTTGAATTTGAACTTTATGTGCACAATGAAACTAAGATCTATAAAATTGAAGGGATATTTCTAATTAGATCTATGTATGATTTTCTTGATGAGATAGATCAGATTTAAAAAGAAACCTTAAAGTAACAGTTTGAGGAAAGTTTAGCAATTTTTAAAGGAGGAAGAGAGAGAAAGAGTGTTTGAAGCCTAGGAATGTTGGGATTTGGATTCTGCTTTGGTGGAACACTGAGGGACTATGTCATTCATAAGATATTGAATATGAGGAAGATTCAAACCATCTCAACCTCTTCTACCAGCGAGATCACCTGCAACTTGAAAACCCTTGCACAAACAGATGGTTAAAACATAGGTGTTGCCGAAGGAGATGATTGGAAAGCATGCAATTAAACTTAAAATACATACAAATCCAATAGATCTGGAACAAGCAGCAGTAAGAGCATAAATCAAACTAGAATAAACTCTTACCCTAACAGGAGGGAGCTCTCTCCTTCAAGGCCAACAATTAACCAGCAAAGCAATGATAAACAAAAGCAGATTATACCTCATAAGCATTTGACAATCAACATCCACACATGAAGAGCATTACACCATAGATCTTGCCTCCAAATCTTCTTTCTTCCAGAATGAAAAAACAATACAGTACAAGAGCAACAGCACCTCAATCCCAGTTCTAACTAGCTTGGAAGAGGAGGCTGTGCCTGGATATATACAATTTACAGGCCATCCAGCCCAGGGGGGCGCAATTACTGATGGAATCAAGTGAAATCAACTAATGGAGAGTCCATCAATGCCTGATCTGTGTCTAGCTGAGCTAGATCTGAGTCTCACTAAGTGAAACTGTCAATCGGGGGGCTAATCTGACTGACACCTCAACCTGTTGACTGAAGAATCCACCAAAAATCATCCAGTTGAGCCAAAAACGTGTTGAGGAGAGAGAGAGGGTGAAATTCCCCATAAAAGATGCTCAAGATCAACTCTGGATCTGATTTGATCACCTCCTTCAGTCAAGGATTTGTCAGATCCAGTCAATCTGCTTCAGATCTGACTGATTTCAATCAAAATGGCTGAGAATCCATTGATTTATTGATTTTGGATTTGCTCCATTATTTATCAATTTATTAATTAAAATAATCAATAATTGATTTTTGGGGCTTTCTGACCCGAGTGATGGAAAATCACTCAAAACTAGGAAATAGTGGGTCCATGGGTTTACATGGTGCTCTTAGCTTGAAAATGAGCACCTACATGACTGAAACCGATTATTTGGCCCACTTTTATTACAAAATCAATTTTTCCAATTAAACTATTAAAAAATAGCCTAAGTTTTGGAAAAGTTAAAATTTAATAAAAAACACTGAAAAATTGAAAAATTGAAAAACACCTAGGGGGACTTAGACATGTTCATATGACTCAAAAATGATGTCTAGAATGCTTATACATTGACACGTAGACTCTAATAACCTCAATAGGCCTAAATGCCAAGCCGACCACCCCAACTTTGGAGGTATGGAGTGAAAAACTCAGAAATTATCAGTCGTTTATTCAACAACCAATAATAACCAAGGGAAAAAACACCCTGGGCTAATCGGATTGAAAAATGAAGTCTAAGAGACCGAGTCTTTTACAGACACTATCATGCTAGAACATTTATTACAATTCCCCCATGGGGTATGAACATGTGATATGATACAACAAAGCTTCCCGGAAGCAAGACTGAAAGTTCTCTGAAGTTCGAACAAGTTAGCCCTATTCGGTTCACCAGGCTCACTTGATAGAACACCACTAAGTACAACTTAGGTGGTAACAGGTGGCAAGTTGGGCCTCCCAAGGTTGGATGTAAGTGTTAAGTCTTTTTGACGTGGTGGTAGGCTGGGCCTCCCATGGTCGGATGTAAGTGAAGAGCCTTTCTGAAATGGTGGAAGGCTAGGCCTCCCATGGTCATATGTAAGTACTGAGCCTTTCCGACATTGTGGTAGGCTGGCCCCCCCATGGTTGGATGTAAGTCTTGATACTTTTCGACATGGTTGTAGGCTGGGCCTCCCATGGTCAGATGTAAGTGCATATCCTTTCTGACATGGTGGCAGGCTAGGCTTCCCATGGTCAGATGTAAGTGCTGGGCCTTTCTGACATGGTGGCAGGCTAGGCCTCCCATGGTCAGATGTAAGTATTGGGCCTTTCTGACATGGTGGCAGGCTAGGAATCCCATGGTCAGATGTAAGTGTTGGGCCTTTTCAACATGGTGGCAAGATGGGCCTCCCATGGTCAGATATAAGTGTTGATACCTACCTCCAGCATGAAAAAGTTCTAGCTCTGTAGAACTTCCTATGACGAGTAGAATTGAGAGATAGCACCATTTTCTTGAGATAGTGAGAGAAGTGATGATTATAATCCAGTTTTGATGATGATCCAAATTTAATGATGATCAAGCTTTGATGGTGATCCAGCTTTGATGATGATCCAGTGATGAAGACTTGTACTAATGAACTATGTCAAGAGAATACCTTCCTAGTTAAGAGGGAGTGTTGATGCATTTGTAACTTCGGAATGTATTCACTTGTATATTTTATATTTTATTTCATTGTATCTTGACAGAGATGTTTGTTCCCCTGATCGAGTAGATTCATTAATATAATAAAGTCATGTAAATTCATTGAGTTTAACCCTCCGCTGTAAGTTGGGAAAATAGTCCCCACAGTTGAGTCATATTAGATTTATTAGACTTTCCTAGTGAGGTCGGCCCTGTAGAATAATTTGCAAGTGGAAAACAAGTATAAATAGAGAGTGAGACTCTCTATTTGTCACACACACTCTGTATTGGTGATCATTCTATCTCTGAGGAAGTTGTAGGGTTTTCTCCTTTATGGTTTCCTCGAGGAAAATTCTTTGCGTCTCTTGTCTCTTGTGATTATTGTTGTGCATGTTATTCTTTCAGATAAGATCCTTTATCATATTGATTAAATGATAAAAATATAATAGTAGGGAGGTTGATGTGTTTGATTACATGCAATCACATACTATCATACTTGATATAATCCAGTGGAAACATTGCAACCCTAAAAGCCACTATACACAAATATGCAAAGTCTCTCATGGGTATATAAAAAAAGAGCATAAAACTAAAATAATATCAAATGGAATCCATACATGCCCCAAATTACATATAAACAAATATGCTAAAAGGCTTACTAATGCTAAAAGGCATTAGTAAACACCTCCCAATTTCGATGAAAACTCATAATGCAAGCCTTAAAATAAGGTTGAGGAGCTTACCAACCAACATATGCACATAGGAAATTTAATGTATGCATCTAGAAATTGAAAATTAATACAAATTTATGACATAAATTTAAGATGGAAAAATGTTAAATGTTTATTCTTTAGTGTAAAATTCAAGATCAATTTTAAAATTTAAATAATAAATAGTTTATGTTATTATTTGTCGTATATTAGTTTTACATTTTTCATTGCTTAGAGTTGTCATTATATGATGTGTATTTTTATAATGATATTTTTTATTTATTTATGATTGCAGTGGCTACTATGGACCATAATGAAGAGATTTTGACAGTGATTGGTCATTTGAGAGATATTGGTTCTGCTTGGAGGGGCGGAGATGAACTCCAGTGCTCCTTGTCAGCATCATTACTGACCATTGTGGATACTATCAGTAGATCCAATGATGCATTGTACATCATAACATAGTATAGAGAGAAAACAATAAGAATATGTTGATGGATTGGGCTACAATGAGATTAAGAAGTTGAAAATAACCAAAGAGCATTTATATTCACAATTTAGAGTGCCTAGGAAAGATGATGTTCTAGAGACTAGAAATCCACATATTTCCATTGAGTGGTGCATCTATCAACCAATCAGAGACCATTGGATGGATAGATGGTACATAGTTTTTGATATTCCCCCACACAACAACAGGGAAGTACCATTGTACTTCCTTAAGAAACTTTATGCAGAGTTTGTGATGGGAAAACATGTCAACTATTTTGACATGTTGGGGTTCTATGGTGCTGGTAGGGGGTTTCCCTCTTCCTCTGGTGGGGTATAACCATTAGCTTTCGGTGGTAGAGTACCATCTATTGGTGGGGATATGCTGGCATAACATGAGCCCCGGATCGAGCCACACGTGTACATGACATGTGGTCAAGCCTGTTATGGTCATGGACCAACACATGGTACCTCTATGATGATTGTTGGCTAGGTAAGGGCATTGTAAAAACTATATTGTTGTTCAATTTAATTTTTCCATATTGTACACATATTAAAATATTCTTAATATAAGCAATTTTTAATCTTGCAGGAGCTTGATGCCTCTGAGGGGGTGGTAGTGTATTGGGTGATGTCGTATCCAAGGTGGAAACAACCAACACTGATGTCATATTTCAACATGTGTCATTTTTTCAATACGCACCATTTTGTTAATACATGTTAGTTCATTATTTGTTAAATGGTCTAATATTTACAATTTTTGAAGTTGCAGGAACCACATTATGAATAGGATTTGTGAGACATTGATCTTAGTGAATCCCGCTGGCGGGAAGGCTGCTCACTGTGTTAACACAGTTATTTAGTTGGAGGATGAAAAAACCATGATGAGGGAGAAATAATAAGTTGTTTGTCAAACCTTGGTTAAAATATATATTCCAAGAGCATGATGATAGGAAAAAAATCGATCATGTTATCAAAGATCTAATGGTGTGGAATGAAAAGTCGAAAATCAATGGCCTAATACTATATCCGCTGTCTAAAGGTGCGAGGAAGGTAAAGTATGTCTGGGCATTTAATAAGGTACACAGATCAATGGCTGTCGATCCTTTTCGAGCAGATGCATGGTCTATAATTAATCCTCCTTGTGAAGTCGCATGTTGATTAAGGAAATAGAGCCCGACGGAATCGAGTACATACCACTCGATCCAACGGTGGCGAGATGAAGGAATATCACATCGATGGTCGGGGGTAATTCCAGAGCCAAAACTTGCATGGCAGATATATCCAAAGCGCCCAGCAGAATTAGTTATGTGGCGATTGATCTGACAGTTGAGAATTAAAGGCGAAGTGGATCAACGGCGGTGGACATTTCCGGAACATAAACTTGAACGATGGTTAAAATAATGGAGCCCAACAGAATTTGGTAGGTGTCACCCAATCTGACGGCTGATAAATAAGGGTCAATCACATCGACGGTTGTGGTCGATTTCGGAGCGTCAAGTTGCGTGAAGGTTAATAGCGGGAAGCTTAGCGGAATCGAGTATTCCTTTCTAGATCTAACGGTGGAGAGATAAGGTCGATTTCATCGACGGCTGGGGATGAATCCGAGGTGGAGACTTGCACGTTGTTTACTACCAAGGCGCCCGGCGGAACGAGGTACGTGGCATGTGATCTAAGGGTTGTAAATTAAAGAGGAAACAGATCAATGGTCTTGAATGAATCCGAAGAATGGAAGTGCGCGGTAGATAGAAATAGATGGTGGTCACGGAATATAAACCATTGGTCCACGTGGTTGAACGTGCTAGACTTCGAAGACGAAAGTGGTTATGGAAAACCGCTCGAAGCATATTCCAGAGTGGGTCCTATAAAATTAAGGTTGACTTCTCTCGTGGTTATTTTATTTGCTCAGGAAGGGTGAAAAGGACTGGCCGATTCATCAGCTTCCATTTGTCAGTCTTGGACATGCTTCAAGCATGTGCCTCTACAGTCAATCAGGTAAGGATTAAACCTTGTAGTTCCCCCATCCGAACTACCATTTTAAATTAAGTAATGGACCAGGGGAAAGAAATTCAAGTGTCTGGTCAGGTTGTAGACGACAGGGAAGAGTTTCTAGTAGACAGAGATAGGAGCGTGTGCGACCCCTTCCTATCCGTAGGGAGCGTGTCTGTCAGTAAGGAGAAATTTTGGTATTATAACTCACAGGGGAACGATGTATTAAATGTTTGTAAATCTTTCTTGTCTTACTTTGCTCTTGAGAAAACCCTCCATTTCCCGGAATTTGTAGAGTGGTGTGCTGTAAACTACTCTCCCTCCCAGAGAATTATTGTGAGTCGATCCGCATCCAGAATACTTTGTAAAATTGATGCCACAGTCATCAGAGAAAATCTTAGTTTGCTTGAAAATTACCCTGTTAATTGTGAGTCGGTAAATGAGTCGGTCCTTGCTGAATTCTACAAGAATTGTGAAACTAAAAGTCGCTGTCATTTCCTGTCTACTATTCTGAAAGAAGGTCAATCCCTTGATGGTCTTCTCCTACCCTACCCTGTACACATTTTTAAAAATGAAGTCCAAATGGTCGTATCTCTGGTTTTTCAAGTATTGGGTCTGGGTGATGATTGTTGTGTAGGCGATGTCATCCTTGGTTTTTTATTAAGAATAAGTTCCTTAAGCCCTAAATCCCCGTCAATTCCTGTGTTTAATTTTGATGAGTATCTCACTGAAACAATCCATCTTCAGTTAACTGAGTTTCCAAAAGTATGGTTCTTTAGGTTTCAGACCTACTTGCTCAACATTCTGTTATGCTCCAATGTCACCGAGTTGAAGTTTTTAAGTACTCTATGCTCTTCTGATTTGCCCACGCAAATCAACATGTTCGAATTTGCTGATTCGATCATGTCGGAAATGTACAAAATGTTGTTTGATGAGGATTTGCCCCGTGTTCTGGATGAGATGAAATGTTTAATGTAGTATTCACTCGAAGATCAGGTTGGAGACTGGTTTCTGTACAAGGACTACACTATGTTAAGGATATATGGGTTTACCGGTCAGCCTTACAGGTTACCTGCCTTTTTAACCCCGAGGATTTTCGCACTTGAATTTATGAGGCAGAGATTGCTGTCTGAAGAAGAGCATTTGGGGGCTTTCAAAAAGTCTTCAAACATTAAATTTCCACTTAAAGTCGGCTCTTTCATTTTTAAAATTAAATGCGCCTTAGTGTTCATAGAGAAATTGCTGGAGAATATGGATTTCCAAAAAGAATCAAAAGTGAATTATGATCCACATCATGTTATATCCCTAAGGAAACAAGCCAACAAGAATAAGCCATTTGAGCACCAGTCTGTTGAAAATCTGGCTGACATAGCCAATCTGTTACAGCTCAAGGAAGATCCACATGCTGCACCAATTACAGTATCAGAAAATACTAACATTGTAATTAAGATAAGTCTCTCTGAGATTGAGAATATGGAATTGGAGGAAGATGGATCCCACAAAAAAGCAAAGCTGCTTGAAGGTGGTGAAATTGTAAATGATGAAATCTCTGATGGTTTCAAAAAGGTTGCCCTAATTCCGATGAAAGCTGTGCAAATAAATCAGTTCTCCTTTAAAAATGTGGAAGGTGATATAGACAGTTCAGAATCAAGCCCGGTATTTAAGTCAAAGGAAGAACTCAAAACCAACTATATGGAGAAGAGAAAACAGTCTCTGGAAGAGACCAGAAATTTGCTCCCCCAAGTAAGAAGTTTGTACAGTTCAAAAACTTCTCTGATCTCTGCCAGAGATGCTGAGAAAAATACATTTAAGATGGCTATGGTAAACGACAAGAAGATGTCTGAAATGGAGATCCAGCTGGACAAAATCAGTACTCCGGATAAGATACAACTTCACAAACAAACTAGTGATATCATTTACTCAGACTTATTACAAGCTATGATAAGGATTAATAAGTTGCAGGTTTTGATAGACAAATTAGAAATTCAATTGAAGAATGAAAGAGTTGAGAATAAAGCCAATGTTATTCAGATAAAGAAGCTACAGACAGATATTGTCAGTTCTGACAATACCCAGGCAGTTAGAAGGATGTTAGAAGAAAAAGACAATGCCCTCCAGGTCCTAAAGAAAAAGCTAAAGATCCCAGGGGCTGAACATGTTCAGTCTTCTGAGTTTTTGGCTCTCCAAGAAGAGAAAGATAAGGTCCATCAAGAGATGATGGAGTACAAAGGAAGAGCTGGGGAGCTACAGGAAGAAAAAGACAAGTGGGAGGCTGAACGAAGCGAACTGTTGTCTCAAATTTCCTTAATGAAAAAAGATCAAAATGATGAGAAGGAAATTATGGAGGAGTTAATGAGTCAGACCCCCACTGGTGAAGATTTGTCCATTGTGAATATCGAAAAGCCATTGGATGATTTCTCTGCAGATGATTTGTTGGTGCCTATGTCCCAGGTGAGCTTGAAAGATGAAGCAATTAAAGAATTGAAGGCAGAGAATGAAAAGATAAAAGATGAATTGGCCAAGGTAAATGAAATTAAAAAACAAATATTGCAGGACAGGAATCAGTTGCAGAAAAAGCTAAATGAATTGAAGGAGAAAAACATAGGTAAAGGTCCCCTGCAAGGAGCAAAACACATTATTTGGGACGCGTTATCTATAGAAATTACCAAATTCAAACACCATCTGAATTTTATTGATGATCAGTGCATTCTGATCAATTTGGCCCACCAAAGGTTAAAGCTAGTAAATGAACACATTGCAAAAAGACCTCTTTCCACAGCTCAAAATGCACTGAACTTTTTAAACTCATTGACATATCAGAAACTACATAATCTGGGGATAAAAGATAGAATATCTATGGTGCTGTGGGCTAAAAAATTTATCCAAAAACATGATTTAATGAAGACGGTCCAGGACCGAGCTAATGAAATGGCTGCACTGGTTGACAAATTCAAGCAAGTTTTCAAGGAGCTATTCGAAGACGGACTTCCTTCCTTTTGGGACTTAGAGGGGTGACTGTTTCTTTAGGAACATTATCACAACTTGCTTGTTCAAATCCACATGGACCACTCCAAATTTAACGATTTGGAGAAAAGCTTAACAGGGAAAACTATTGTGGATATGTTAACAGAGGATTTCCAGATTTTCCAAAAATTCCTACTTATCAGAAAGGGGTTGCCCAAAGTATCATACGAGGCCTACATGGAGCTTGAAGTATCAATTCGAGAAATGATGGAGTGTGATACCCCAAGCGCAGAACAGTGGAAAGCCGTGGAGTAGTTTGGAAAGACAAAGTACATTCTTCATTCCTAAAGAAAGACGGCATACAACAAGGAGCTGACTGGGCGAACACATGGATATGACTAGGTGAAAGGAGTTTTACCAAGTTGATTTTAGCTTTATGATCTGTTAGGATTGGAGCAGTAATTTATTCCTAGAAGTTAGGGATTTAGTTACAAAACTCTAAATTAAGCTGATAATTCAGTTATCGATCTTCTTGGAAGATCTATTATTTTTTGTATATATTGGTATCTTTTTTATGAGATGGGGGTTGGAACCCATCGTGTTGTGGAATAATTTTGGAGAAAATATCTATTTTTGAATAACAAAGCAAATGCATGAGTTTTTCCAGAGATTCCTGTGTCATTGATATTACAGTCTGTGCTCCTTTCTTTGTGTAATCGTATTTTCCCAGTGTAACACTTCATTTCGTTTCTTCCTCGTATCTGAAATACAGCGTTGGATGATTGGAATTCATATGTTTATGCTCTAGTCATCATTTCAGATATTTTATACATTTTCTACTAACAGACTAACAGTTGCAGAAGCCAAAGCCAGATTTTTCACCGAGACACACGAGAAGTTTGTCGAATCCGTGCCACAACTACTGAAGCAACTCCTGGATGAAAAAGATCGACGCAACTAAAGAAGAACAGTTGCTGGAGAAACTTATTCGAGGGGGTAGAACAAATCTGTCAGAGTGGTGTGAGAAGATCGCCGACGAATTCTGTGAGGAGCAAGCACTAGAAGACCGAACCTCTGTGGAAACTGTAAAAGCTAAATTCTACACAGATTTCACCGACCAATTTCTGTGCTCCTTACTGACCCTGCTGTTCAAGTTCTTGATAGAGAAAGGAGCAGGCCATATCGTCGAACCTCGACCGCCATTGTACGAACCGCCATCTAACACTAACTAGGCGGAGAAGCAAAAGAAGTGGGAGAAATTCATCGCTGAAAGGGAGTGGGAATACTTCCTAAACAAATAGACAGCATTATCCGAGATTTCTAAAAAGCGTCGGGTAGGCTATGGGGGGGTAGCTGGTCGTGTGTCGAAGAGGGAGCATAGTGGATACTAGTCGACCAGATTTAAGCCAGTAATGAACAATTGACCGAAAAAGACCGAAAGGAATAGTATTGTATGAAAGTATGTCGGACATTAAGAGAATCGAAAGGGACGAACGACAGCAGAGAAGGGAAGCCATATGTGAACGAGCCAATGAGCTGCGTCGAGAACAAAACCCTAGGGGGACCGACCGAGATGAGAATCCGCCAGAGTCGGGTCATGACCGACAAGAAGAAGGCATAGACGAAGAGACGGCCCCTAAGGAAGAGGAAGTGTGGATAGAGCAGCAAGAAGCTCTCCCAATAACGGTTCCCGATGAAGTAACCCTGTCCCCAGCCAATCCACATACCGTGATACAGACTATTATTGAAGACGACCTCCGATTGAGAGCTGGTGACATCACAATCTGGAGTCGACTAGGTGATGAACCATACCCAGGACGACACCTTGTTATACACCGACCGGTCGAAGGGAACTGGGTGACCTTTCAAATGGCACCTTCCTTTCAGAGTATCCACTTGCTCCTACCGACACACGAAGGAGCACCCTCCCTGCCACATACAACTTTAGAAGATACTGAAGAGTCAGACCAAAGCACACAGAGTGACAGTGGGCCATTGAGAAGACAAATTATCAACAATCCGCTGTACGACGAGAAAGAATCAACCACCGACGGAAGCATAAGTTCCTTCGACCAAAACCCCATCTGCAACCCCACAGGTTCGACTGTATCAACAAACCCACCTCTTTCACCACCACCCACACCCCCACCTCCACCACCACCGGACAGCAGTGACAGCGACTCAGACATGGGTCACGAAACTGCCCACATTCCTCTATACGAAGGGGATGAAGATCCCAGACGACATTGGTTTGTCTGCGAGTCCATCTGGGATGCAAACCAGGTGACCGATGAAGAACGACAGATGGCCCAGTTCGCAGGGACCCTACTCAAAAGAGCCTTGACATGGTTCATGACATTCATAGAAAGGACCCCCAAGGCGACCAAAGCTGAGATAAAGGTGCAATTCTTGTCCTTTTTCAAAACCCTAGACGCTAAACACTTGGCAGCCAAAAATTTGAAAACAACCCAACAGAAGCCAGGAGAAACTGTCCGCGATTATGAAAAACGCTGGAAGGACCTGTTGAGTCAATTAGATTATGTTATTGACGAAAAATTGCTAACTCAATGGTTTCTTGCAGGCTTATCACAAAAAATTCACCGACATATCAGTCTGGAAACTTTCAAGACATATGAAGATGCGCTGACTAAAGCTCTGTAGGTCAAGATGGACGAAGACATCCCTGCATATCCAACAGACCACCGCCTGGAGGAACAGCTAGAAAATGTCTAGAAGTCTTTAAAAGAGTTGACCCTGAAGAATCAAGAGATCTGGTGTACAAACTGTTCGACAGCCGGTCATTCAAAAGATACTTGTCGACAGTAGTACAGCCGACAAGATGTCCGTTTTGTGCAGACTAACGCGTTTTGCGACATCTGCCAAGAGCGTGGAGACCATTCTACAACCGACTGTCCATACAACATGAAGAATGGAAAGGCTTCCTGGTGTGCCATCTGCGAAACAAAAAGCCACAACACGGCCGACTGTCAACTGAACCTGAAAAATAGACAGAACTACCAGGCCATTTACCAAACGAACGCAGTAGCACAGACTAATGAGCAGAGCAATTCAAACAATCAGAATGGGAAACAAGCTAACGGCCGACGATACGAACGTCGGTATGATAATCGATGACAAGGGTTTGGAAGAGGTCGATTTGTTGGGAATCAAGACATACACACTCGTTGACCGAGCCAATGCTTCATTTGTTATAAAGAGGGGCACAGATGCGCAGACTGTCCGTACAAGGACAGAACTGACCTAAAATTCTGTACGCATTGTGGAGTAGGCAATCACTCCTTGGAGGATTGTCCTACTACGTTGAAAAAAATTAATATGAAAAAGAATGTTAATGTCTTGTCTTGTGTACAAAATCATGATGTAGTACATACTAAAAATCTGCATATTGTCACTCGTCAAGGCACAAAAACAGGGCCTAATAACCCACAAGTTACCAGGATCAAAGACACCAATGATTATCCAAACCCTATAACACAAAAACACACCTATCAAGAGGCATCACACATATTTCAAAACCTTGCACAGCAAGAGGACATTACTCACAGTCAACTTAGCACGACACAGCAGTTAACCCATCTCATTCAAACAGATGAGTCGGTAGCCCACTTCATTGATTTATTGCAGCAAATCAAAAATACTAACCCTGAAAAACAAACTAAGAACATTTGTAACCTAAATCAAAAAGACAAAAATGATGTCGACCCTCTAGTCGACTTGGAAATTGAAGGTTTCCATGTCCGACAAGTGGTACTTGATTTCGGGTCTCAGGTAAATATTATGACCTGAGACACATGTCAAAAGATGGGAAGACCTCGACTCTATGAGTCAGGCATTTATCTAAAACTGGCCGACCAAGGTCTCATTGAACCCATTGGGGTTTGGAAAAATGTAGACACGACCATCAAAGGGATATCAACCAAGGTTGATTTCGAAATTATTGACCCAAAAGAAGGATCTAGCTCCTTCCCAGCCCTTATAGGTCGACCTTGGGGTCGAAAGATGAAAGCTTCTATCTCTTTAGACAAATAACGTATTAAGCTCAAAGGAAATGGCCAAAAGGTCATAGTACCTATTAATCCATCCCAAGGACAACCTTGGATTGAGCCGATTGATGAGGAAGTCGATATCCGACAACTTTATCAGATCCAGAACAATACCGACTATACTGAACCAAACGCCCAAGGGGAGCTTTACTTAGGTAACCCCGACTCACTTGGCTATAATTCGGACGCTGAACTCTATGACTGGGAGATAGAAAATTACGAAACGGAAGCAAGAGGGTGCTGGACTATTAAAACAGTACAGAAAAAACCCACCCGACAGTGCTTCATCGTATCGATTATCCCAAAAATCTTTGAAAGAAAACAAAGAGAACGCCCTACCTTACAACCCATGAACTTAAACAATACCCAACTACCACGGTATAAGGAGAGGGAATCCCCAGTCATGCATGTCGAACAAGTCTCTAAAAATATTGGAGAACATGGTCGACTGCAAAGCTTAGTGGAAACATTTACAGGTCAAGCAGCTACATGGTGGGATAACCATCAATCAAAACTACAGACCTGGACCACTGCTTCAACCTTCTTTGTCGAACGGTTTGGAGGGAAAAAGTTAACACAGGAAGCCCAAATCCCTATCTTCACTCAAGGCCAGAAACCAGAAGACCACATTAGGACTTGTGAAAAGGAGTGGCGAAGACTTGGTTACAAAGACGAGAGAGCCTGGCCCCATTTGTTCCCTTCAACCTTAGACGACTTACCCACCAAATGGTATAAAATGGAAGAATCTAGGGGAGAAACCTTCTTTTGGCACGAATTAAGAGAAAACTTTATCAAAGACTTCCAGTTTACACCTCAAAACAAACAATTGGCTGCAACAGCATAGCAAATCAAACAATTTCTCCAGCCGACCGCCAATCAACCCTCCGAAACCGACCGACAGGTCAAGGATTTCCATTCTCTACAAACTGCACCCAGACCACAGTCCAACCGATTGCACTTAGAAAATGAACACACCATTGGCAAAAGCTTCAGATGGAACCCTGACCACAGTGAAACTAACAAACCCATAAATTCCATCTTGAAAGTTGAGAGCACAGATAAGCCCGACATTGACAGAATGACTGCAGCCGACTTTCCTACTACATTCTCACAGTTCACAGAGGGAAGTCGGCCGATCAATGAAGCTAAAGCACCAGAGTGGCTGGATGCAAAAGTGAAAACCAAGGAGGTCAAAATTTCAAATGACGACCATCCAAAGTTAGCTAAGATTGGAGACTATTGGAATGAACACCAAACCTCTGAAATCATAAACTTACTTAGGGAATTCCAAGATGTCTTTGCCAGGGATTACAAAGACTTAAAAGGACTAGTACAGGAAATGGGAGAAATGAAAATAGATACAAAACCTGATGTCCGACCTATTAAGAAACGACCTTATAAATTAGCTCATAAGTATAAAGAGATAGTTAAGAAGGAAATAGACAACATGTTAGAAGTAGGGATCATTTACCCCATCGACCAGTCGAAATGGGCAAGTCCCATGGTCGTCCAACCTAAGAAACACGACCCGACCAGATTGAGAATTTGTGTCGACTTTAGAGAGCTTAACAAAGTCACCCTAACCGATCCATTCCCAACCCCGTATGCTGATGAAATCTTGAATGAAGTGACAGGACATGAATGCTACTCATTTACAGATGGATTTTCAGGATATAACCAAGTACCTATAGAAAAAGAAGACCAGAAGAAAACTACATTCGTCTATGAATTTGGCTCTTTTGCTTATAGGGTTATGCCTTTTCGATTAAATAATGCACCTGCAGTCTTTTCAAGAATTGTTGTAAAAAATTTCCAGGAATACATCTATAAAACCATGGCAGTCTATTTCGATGACTAGACTATCTACTCCACCCTAAAGGACCACTGCACATGGCTCCGACTTATGCTGGAGAGATGTCGACAGATCCAACTCTCCTTAAACATTAAGAAGTGTATCTTTATGACCCCCATAGGGATACTACTAGGACATGTTGTTTGCAAAGCTGGTATTAAGGTTGACTTTGCCAAGATTAAAATCATCCTCGACTTGAAGCCTCCAATAAATCCTAAACAATTTCGGGTGTTATTGGGACATACAGGGTATTATAGGAAGTTTATCAGACATTACTCAGACATAACCTACCCTCTGGAAGAACTGATAAAATAAGATCAAGAATTCAGGTGGACAGAGGAATGCCAAATATCCTTCGACAGACTGAAGCGAAAACTGGTCGAAGCCCCCATACTTAAATTTCCAAATTGGTCGACCAAATTTCACGTGCATATTGATGCATCAGGGAAAGCAATTGGCGCAATCCTGACTCAACCGGGAGACGATGGGATGGATTACCCTATAGTCTACAGCAGTCGAAAACTCAATAAGACTGAAAAGAACTATTCGACCACCGAGAGGGAAGCCCTAGGTATGGTCTTTGCCCTTCAAAAGTATCGACATTACCTGTTATCCAACCCTTTCATATTTTACACCGACCATCAAGCGTTGAAATACCTTGTTAATAAACCTCTTCATCATGGAAGAATTTGTCGATGGCTACTTCTTTTTCAAGAGTTTGAGTTTGAAGTAGTAGTCTGACCAGGAAAGCTCAATGTCGGGCCCGACCACCTATCCCGTATCGACACAGGAGAGGAACCGATCGGAGTCGACGACGACTTGCCGGACGCACACCTATTTCGTATAGAAGCGGTACCAGAAGAACTGGAAGAGATTGCTCAGTTCTTGGAAATAGGTTAGGCACTAGAAGGCCTGAACACTAAGAAGAAGCAAATCCTAGCTATGAAGGCTGCCCCTTACAGCCTCGTCAATGGATTTCTATATAAAATTGGGTTAGACGATGTCCTTAGAAGATGTGTACTCGACCATGAACGAGACCAAATCATGCACGAAGCACATTATGGCCCTGCAGGAGGACACTTTCAAGCCAACACAACTGCCAGGAAAATTCAACAGTCTGGATTATGGTGACCGACACTTCACAAGGATTGTAAAAACTTTGTTAGTCGATGTGACAGATGCCAATGACTTGGTCGACCATTGCCGAGCACAGAAATGCCCTTGATCTCTGTAAACCCTAGTCTCACATTCAAAATTTGGACTATTGACTTCATAGGACCATTTCCTGTCCCAGCCCGATGATCAGGTGCAAGATATATTATCACTGCAGTGGAATATGTTACTAAATGGGCAGAAGCTGAACCTGTCGAAACATGTTCAAGTGAGGTAGCTGCTAAATTCATCTATGAAAACATTATTACTCAATTTGGATGTCCACTCACATTGATTAGTGACCAGGGATCACACTTCATTAACAAAACTATCAAAAACTTAACCGACCAGTTTCACATTGACCACGGACGAAGTACAGCATACCATCCTCAGTCGAATGGTGCAATTGAAGCTTTTAATAAAACACTGACCAAAGGATTGACTAAAATATGCAATACTGACAAAGATGACTAGGACGAGAAAATCCCTGCAATCTTATGGGCATACAGGACTGCGTATAAACAGTCGACCGACCAAACTCCCTTTCGACTGGTATATGGACAAGAAGCAGTCGTCCCCTTACACTTCTGACAGCAGGCACCTAGTGTAGCTCACCTGCTACATATCGATGTCGAGCATGCAAGAAAGGATCGACTGTTCCAACTCAGTAAGCTGGAAGAACATAGAGTTATGGCTATTCAACACCAGGAAATCCAAAAAAAACAGCAGAAATCCTGGCACGACCGTAACATCAAGAACAAAAACTTGTTGGTTGGAGACCTTGCCTTACTCTATAACAGTTGAGTGA
>LPNX011181971.1:221776-259087 GCA_001517045.1 Pseudotsuga menziesii | reverse complement strand
CCATCCGGCCTGAAGATTAGCTTAAAAGATGCAAGTTCGCTAACCGACTCAGAGGTCGGCCAACTGCTCAAAACCTTGGCCAAAGAGTCAAAGAAGAGGACGATCACCAAAAGTAAAGAGCTCAAAGACAAAGAGGTAGAACAGGTCGAGTTTCTCGGCAAATGTAGGTCTCTCGCACAATCTGTCGGTCTAGGCCCGGTCGAAGACGCTACCGACCGACCTCTGGAAAGGGCATACCAGCTTTTTGAACGCATGGTGTCAACCATACAAACACATCTCCAAGAGACTAAAGCAGAACAAAAGGAAGAGACCTCCCGACTCCTCTTGAACCAGCACATTGCATTTTTGGAGGCTTACAATGTATTACAGGACCATATGGAGGAATCCATTGTTACTGAGGAAGTGCTGAGAGATTGGCCTACTCATTATGGGCAAGTCTATCATCAGACCAGGCAGACAAGGAAAGGTATTCAGGCCTTGGAAGGACGTAAGTCGACGTAGCCAGAAATGAGGCAGACTATTGACGAGCAGATTGTCATGGAGAATAGAAAACTACAGAAACTAGAGCGAGAAGCTCATCAGTGGGTCCAGCAAGCCCTTCCAAACTTAGAGAAGGTCGACAATATCTGCCCGCAGATGAGAAGACTCCTTGATACTGCAGAAGAACAGAACCAAATGTTGGGTCCCAACATGGAGCACATTGTAGAAATGCCCATGGCAGAAAAGATGTCAGTACTGTCGAATCTAACTACTCTAACGATCAACATTCAGAAAGCCTTACAGACATGGACAGACTTCCAGCATCAGCTTGCCGTCACTGCACCAGCAATAGTCGAAGTTTGCGTCCAGAGAAGACCAACTATCCGTCTGCACAGTCCACCTCAGTAACAGTTTTGCATGGTCCAACCAACATTAACAATTTTTGTACCTCCTTGTTTCTTCGAGACAAAGAAATGTTTTGTTCGTGGGGAAGATGTAGAAGGAGCAAGTTGACATAAGTCGACTTGAACGAAGACTGACTTAGTCAGTCGACTAAGTCCATGGACCGACTAGTCGATCAGCCGACTACGTCGGTCGGCCGACTAAACTAGTTAATTAAGTCGGCTAACTAACAGTCGTGTCGGTTCACCGAACTGACAGGTAGTTATTTTGTAACTATCTGTAACTTGTATATATTAGGCTGTTGAGCCACACAAGAACTCAGTTCAGTTCTGTGCTTTGTATGAACTCATTATAATAAAGTATTCTGTTCTATCCTATCTGTCTTGTCTCTTGTCTCTGTATATTTATATGTTTTATTATGTATTATTGGTAACCTTATGTGATCTGTGAGATTACAACAGAGCCCAATGCCACAATTGCCACCACGAAGATCCAAAAGGAAGAACAAGAAGATTCAGAGGAGGAGGAGCATCTTTTCCACTCCCAGATGTGGGTAAAGGGTCCTTGCTTCATTTCATTGTCAACAGTGGGAGACAAAAAAACCTAATTTCAGTAGAGGTCATGAAGTGATTAGGTTTCCAACCACAGCACACCCGCAACCGTACACCATCGGGTGGCTTCACCAAGGACGGGTCTCCGCGTCAGCCAGTAGTGCCACCTTCCCTACAACATCAAGCCCTTCACCAATGAGGTATTATGTGATATTACTCCTCTTGATGTTTGTGATGTATTATTAGGTCAAACATACTTATGGAAGCGACATGCTATGTATGAGTCCTAGCCTTGCGTTGTTATTATTACGTTGGGAAATAATTTGTACAGGATACCAGAGGTACCACCTCCTGCAGCTATCTCTTTGGTTACTGCAAAACAATGCAGTAAGCTCATTTACAAAACTAGGAAGTTTGTTTTCTTGATGATCCACCCTTAGGGAAAGAAGAAGATCGTGGCCACGACCTCTAGATAGGTCCCCTCCACACAACAACAACAAATGGACAAGGTCATGGAGGAGTACTGGGACATATTCACCTCACCCACCAGGGTGCCTCTTCACTGTCAGGTCAAGCACCCCATCGATATGACCCCAGGTACGCCGCTGCCCAATGGACTGATCTATCAATTCTCTGTTCTAGAGAATGATGAAATCAAGAGGCAAATTCAGGAGTTGCTGCAGAAGGGTCACATCCGGCCAATTTCATCACCCTATGGGAGCTCGATCTTGTTGGTGCAGAAGAAGGATGGGACTTGGAGACTCTGTATTAATTATCAGGTGCTGGACAAGATCACTATCTGGAATAGGTACCCAATCCCCCGGATTGATCACCTCCTGGAATAGCTTAAAGAGGTGAAATATTTTAGCAAGATCAACTTAAATTATGGGTATCACTAGGTACCGATCGAACTGACTGATGTGTGGAAGACTGCCTTCAAAGCCAAGGAGGCCCTTTTCAAATGGTTGGTCAAGTATTTTGAGCTGACGAATGCTCCTACAACCTACATGAGACTGATGGATGACATCTTGCAGCCATTCACCAACTCATTTGTAGTAGTGTACTTGGATGACATCCTAATATTCAGCCAGAGTTGGGAAGAGCACCTCCACCACATCCGACAGGTCCTCCTAACATTGCGGCAACACAAGTTGTGTGCCAATTTGGACAAGTGAACTTTTGGCATGACCCAGGTTCAGTATCTGGGATACATTATTGATGAATGTGGGGTACATATGGATCCAACCAAGATCCAAGTCATTCAGGATTGTCTAGCCCCAACTACTCTAATAGAGCTTCACATCTTTTTAGGCCTTGCTAATTTCTATCGCAGGTTCGTGTTGGGATTCTCTCATATCACTTAGCCCTTGAGTCAGGTCACCAAGCGAGGAGCGAAAGCAAAATTATTTTGGTCGAAAACTCAACAGAAGGCATTTGTAGAATTGAAACATCGCTTCTACTGTTCCCCAGTGCTCACATTACCCGACTTGCAACAACCATTTGAGATTGAGATAGATGCCTCTGACTATGCTATTGGGGAAATCCTTACTCAATAAGGGAATCCAGTGGCATATCACAGTGAGACACTGTCTGACACAATCCACAAATATCCCACTTATGACAAAGAGATGTATTCCATTGTACAGGCTTGCCAACAATGGAAGCATTTCATTTTGGGGAAGGAAATGATCATCCACATAACCACTGACCCCTACAGTTCATACAGACATAAGGGAAGTTACAAAATGATCACTATTAAAAGTGGTCCAAATTTCTACAACAATTTCATTTGAACATCAAGTACAAGAAGGGGAGCACCAATAATGTTGCAGATTGCCTCAGCCGACCACTGATCATGGCGATAACCACTGTGCTCAACTCTTATGGGCACAAGACTTCTGATTGGCTGCTTCTCTACAAGAGTGATCCAGAATTCAGCCACACATACCATACACTCTTGGAGGGAAACCAAGTTCCAAAATTTCACCTACAGGATGTACTACTATGTCACATGGGACACCTTTGTGTTCCTTCAAGAGAGCATGCCAAGATGATTTGGGAAGCACACTACAGTCGAGTCGCTAGGCATTTTAGGGTCGAGAAAATAGTGGCAGTATTGCAAAAATATTTCTATTGGCCAAACCTTTGACAGGACGTTGGGAAGTACATCCGATCCTGCACTACCTGCGCCATTGCCAAACCATCCATCAAGAAGCAGGGCCTCTATACTCCGTTTCCTACCCCTAGTTGATCTTGGGAATCCATCTCCATGGATTACATGTTGGTCCTTCCTTCTACTAAGCACGGCAACAAATGTGTGTTTGTGGGCGTTGACAAATTCTCAAAGATGGCCGTAATGGTGGCCTGCAAGAAGAATATCATAGCAGAAGCCGCTGCTAAATTATTCTTTGAACAAGTGTGGGTACACTTTGGGATCCCATAGTCTATAATCTCAAATCGGGACAGTAGGTTCCTTAGTACATTTTGGTCTAGCCTATGGTCAATGCTAGACACCAAGCTCACAAAGTCCATAACTTTCCATCCCCATACCGATGGCCAGATAGAGGTCGTCAACAAGATGATTGTACACATTTTGTGCATGAACAACACAATGCATCCACGCACATGGGGTGAGAGCCTCCCCTGTGTACAACAAAGCTATAACCGGGCCCTCCATAGCTCAACCAACCACAGCCCCTTTCAGGTGGCCGGCTTGGGATTCCAACCACCTGGGCTTCGGAAAAGACAAAGAGTGCTATGTTCAAGGAGAACATGCTACCACCACTAAAAACAAGAGAAAACTTCTTCCTTACCTTCCCTGTTAAATTTTAACGAGTCCAGGAAAGTTAACTCAGATCCCTCTTCATTTTTTAACAAGATTGAAGATACGGGAAAATAATGCTTGATAGTGTCACTGATTCGTGGATTTAATGAGCCCAAACTAGTACATGCTCAGTTGGTGTTTTCACATTTAGAGATTCTGAAAACTCCAAAGAAGACTCCAGGGGGGGTCCTTTTTTGTGAAACATACCACTGAAGAACTCTCTTAACTTTCGTAGAAGAAAAGGTGAACCTTTTTCATACTTAGTCAGGGAGGTCCAAAAAAGGTTAAATTACCACCTACTCAATGCTCCTTCCAAAACAACATAAAATAGCTTGAGTTTTACGAGTGTGAAGGAAAGCAAGATCACTCGGAAAGATCCATTTGATTACAAGAAATGGGACTTACAACAATAAAATCGTTGCTTTGTTCTGAAGTGTTTAATGAGCATGACAAAGACACAAAGTACACTTGGAATCTTTTTCATGTTTAGGTCCAAAGCACAAAAAAGAGAAAACTAAGCTCATACCGGGTGTTCCTTTTCCGTAAGTTTAGTCCCTCAGGTCCGGAAAAGTGATAAACGTATACCTGAGAATACTCTTCTCAATTCAAAAAGAAAAGAGAGCGATCCTTTCTTGTATTATTCTGCATGGTCCGAGAAAGAGATAACCTACCACCAATGTGGATTCCCGTTCACATATTCTTAATGAGCTTGAATAGACGAGTTAACTCGGCATTCAAGTCTATTTTGAAGGAGTCAAACATGGGCCTAAAGAAACTCCATAAGGGCGGGGAGTCCTATAAAGGGATAGCTTGTAAAAATAGATTCAAAAGAAGCTCTATTTGGCGTGAAAAATAGCTAAGAGGAGACCCCTGTACTTGAAACAATTGCGGCATGAGTACCAAAGAACAACATAGGCTTGAAAGGAAGATACTCATGAAAAAAGGGTCCTATCCACGGAAGAACAATGGTAAAAACATGGAACTAATGGTTTATAATACCATAGTCCGTGGAAAAATGTTGAATGCTAAGGTTAATGTGGATTGAATAAAGATGCCAAAAATGTATTGGAAATGACAAACCACCCTATTGGAGCAACAACACTTGATAATGGTGGGAAGCCTATTTCAAAGCAAAAAGAAATATGGTATTAGTTGAATGGATTTCAAACTATAGAAAAAACCCACTTAGAGAAATAAAAATTTATATAAATAGTTGAAAATCAAAACAAAACTCACCATTTGAAATTTTGAGCCATAAAAAGCAAGTTCTTCCCTCTACCTTTGTTCGATCATTGTGGACAATCGAATCGACGAAATCAAATTCCGCAAGTTGCAGGTAAGCCTACACCTTGAGCTCTTCATTTTGATCCTAGCAATTATTAATTTAGAGTCTGAATTTCATATTAAAAAGCATCCTGAAGCATGTCACAACGCATACGTGGGTTGACAGTGTGAAGACTCATGTACATGTGTTTTGTATGCGAGTTTCCTATATAGACAGTCGTGTACAGTACGCGACATGTCTAACTAGATAGTCGCATGTACTGCATGAAGGATAAAAAGCTAAATATGAGCAAAATTTTTTAAGGTATACTTGATTGAACATTAGTAAAATTATGATAGAGGTATTCTATGTCATCCATACATACTTGATAGACGAAATAAGTAATTTTTTAAACTCATTTATGAAAAGATCATTTGCATTTATGTGGAAGATCGATTTTTTTTATTGTGAGAATTTTATTTTGTGGGATAACTATGCATGCCAAAATTGAGGGTTACAATTAGAGGTCTATGATCTAATTGAGGCTCGCCATTAAAATATTTATATTTAGCATTTTTTTGTATAAAGGGATATTAGATGTGGCATAATCTACGACACTACTACTAAGCCCATGAAGTCATCTAACTAGAACTTTGCCACTTCATTGGATCATTGCAAATTATAAGATCTTAAGCCCTATAGATAAAGTAGAAACACATCAAACAAAAATCCATAAGTCTTCATGTAAGAATATCTCAATTTAATTTTATTATTTGTATTAAGGTTTATTATAAAACAATTTGGTTATTTCTTCAAAATATTTGTCTATATTAATTAAAATTAATATAAATGTTAAAATTATTAAATTTATAAGCATTTTTACTTCAAATTCTAATAATTAATTAAAAATAAAAATAAAAATCCCATTGAAAAGAAGCCTAAAGCATTATCTATCTTTTAAAAATCAACCCACTTTCTGAAATAATAGCCAACACTTATCATCCAATCAACTCACTTTCATAAATAAACTATAATAAACCTCACTACTTTCCAATTTATTTATTTTTTATATATTATTAAATTTAAAATTTTTATTTATTTATTTATTTTTCCTTGAAAGAAAAGCATAATTTTATTTCATCTTTCCACTAACAAAATTACATTTTTCAAATACACATCACTGCATATTCATATAAGTACCCAACTAGGGTAAAAAAATATAAGTATACAACCAAAAGAGCAATCCCGAGGAGACACAAGAGTCTCAAGTATCAAATAGTACCAAAACAACATATAAGTACCAATCAATAAAAGGCATATAGTTCCAAACATGTAGGTCCAAAAACCAGAGTCATAGTGTGAGAGCTTAAATTTTTTATTTATGTAATAAAACTTTCATTTTTACTCACTTTCAAAGAAGTTAGATTTTAATTTTGTAGTAAAAATATTTTTTATTTAAATTAATAAAAATTAATAATATAATAATTTTTGTTTTCTTAAATTAAAATTTTAAAACAAAACTTAATCCAATTATAAATTAAACCTTTTTTAAACATCATACTACATTAAACTTAAGTTATTATAAAAATAACATAAACATCATTTCACAATAAACTTGGATTATTATAAACTTGACTGACCCCGGCGAAAAAACTTTTCCAAATCTTGTGCTTCACCACCTCCCAAATAACTTTGTCATCCTTGGAAGCGTGGTGCCTAGCCATATATCAATAATAATGGAAAGAAATATTTTATATTTAGAGCATACAATATCTTATATTTAAGAAAAAATCGTATTTTTGTTATTCATTAAATAAAAATGTACATAACTTTATTAGTCTCCTCTAAGAAGACCATACATCAAAATCCATAATGGCAAGAAATATACAAAACACAAATATGAATCACCAATAGAAAGATACAAAAGAGTTACACAATATGTAATAAATACGGTCGTATGTATAAAAAAAAGTAATTAAAAACTAAGCCATCAAACTCTATAGAACCATCTAGAATAACCTGTATCCCCTTCAAGAGTCTTCTTTGAAAGAGAATTTGCATTAGTATTCATCTCATGGAAAATATGTTCAATTTTCAGATCACTAAAAGAGGTCATAAGTTATTTAGTTCTCAAGCACCAATGGTAAAGAAAAATAATGAAGAAATATGATTTTTTGAGTTTACTATTAGCCATAATTCATCAAAAATACTCAATATCAAACCAAGTGAAGAAGCAAAAGATAAAAGACAAGTGCTAATAATTCTCTTTTGAGTTTGTGCCCTTACCACAATTTAACTTTAATCTTCATTTATTTTCAAAACAACACCCGCACCACACCAACCATCTTGTGCTACACTCTCATGATGTTAAAGGGAGAAATGTGATCTTTATCACTCTCTGAGGCTTGAAATCAAGAGAAACATAATCTCTATATAAAGTGATGATCCTCACATAGCTTGCATAAAGATTAACAAGTATGTCCTCCAAAATAATATAATTTCGAGTCTTTCATATATTCCAATAATAAAAAAATATAACAAAAGTTTATGATTTTCATTGTTGCTATACCACTCACCAAAAATCCCTTCAAGAGAATCATTTATACTCTGAAATATATGAAGCATCACAAAGAGCACCCTAGAATTTCCTAATGTATTCAGGATTCACAAAAGTATGATCTATAGTTTCACAAACAGCTTTACAAAGAGTACATATATTTGGAGGTAATTTTCAAAAGTCAACCATATAAAACATTTGAGCTTTAAAGTTAAGTGTCATTTGCACAGCTTCTTGACCCATCATTTTGGATCAACATAAGCATATAATTTGCAAGAACATAATATGCAGACTTTGCACAAAACCTTGCCGCTGGATTGGTTCACAGATCATATAAGCTCATCATCATTGAAGTTGAGTGTGATCCTACATTTTTAAGTTAAGAGATATAAGCAGTCCATTCTTCATCCCAAGTATTTCTAAGTCCTAAACTTTGAGTAATTAACCAATAAGAATCTTAAAAGGGATTTTTATATGAGCATAGTAATAAAATCCAATTTAGCCAAGTAGCCTATAAAAAAAGAGACAAGATGTAGTTATCTTCATTTCCAATAACCAATACATTTTGACTATTACAACCTTTTCAAAAAAGCCCAGTGCTTATCCAATTAAAAGCCTTAGTTACACCAAAAATTAGAACCATTTTTAGTTCACTCTTAGGTTTTTTTAATCCAACAAGAACCGCCTTCAAAAAGGTCAATCTTCCTCACAAGGAGAGCATCATGAAAATCCAGTTCCCAATCCGTTTTTCAAAACATTTAGCCAACCAGAACCCATCCTTAATCATTTAGGAATTAAGTTCTAAATTATAGCCAAATATTTGAACCCATCTGTCATATGAGTCGAGAGAAGCTTTACATTTGTCTGAATATATCTTCTGCCACCTCATAACAAATAAAAGTAGATTTGAAAGATATATATTATACCTCATAACAAAGAAAAGTAGATTTGAAAGATATATATTATATAGAACATATAATAATATATTTTAATCATTCGTTTGCTCTTTACCTCCCATGGAGATACAGCCTATATAATGGTTGCATTTCTCATCGAAATTACAAAAGACGGCATAGTGTTGCAAGCCTTTAATCATTTCGCCATGTCTGCTGTACCCCAAATCCCCTGGAGCTACCCAATGGTTCGCCTGGGCCGAAAATCAACGGTAATCCCAGCTCGTCCCTCACAGCCCCAGCAATGCAAGCTCTGCCCTTCCGATTTGCAGATGCTCAACTGCGATTACATTCAGAAAGGTCTTTTATACGACCTGCCCTCCGCCGATCTGCACTTCGTTTCAGTGGTGGAGCTTCTGAAGAAGAGCCTTTCAGAATCCCTCGTCTACTTTTACCCGCTGGCGGGAAGGCTGCTCACTGATTCGGATGGCGTTGTGTATATCGACTGTAACGATGCCGGCGCGGATTTGATCGAAGCATCCGCGCCAGATGTCAAGATTCAAGAAATAACGGAGGCGGAGGTTGGCCCGGTCGTTCGGCAATTGTTTGCTCTCGATGGCGCTCTCAATGTTAACGGTCATTTTCTCCCTTTGCTAGTCGTCCAGGTGAGTTCATGCTCTTCAGAATCCTAAAACCTAAAGTTCCGTATGTCGGTTTTAATATTACCACTCATTTTTATTATTAAGTTTTTATATGGAACTCAAATATTTAGGCTTTGTCCCAAATCCCAATCATATATGCAATATAAGTCTTTTTCCATTTATGGAAATTTTAAATTTATTTTGACCTAAGGAACGCACTCAATGATTTTCTGTTTCTGTTTGTGTTCTAATAGTTGCTTTCTAATTTGGATTATGATCAGGTAACGAAGCTGAGAGATGGAGTTGCGATAGGCTTCACAATCAACCACGCAGTCGTAGACGGCACTTCCCTCTGGCATTTCATAAACTCATGGGCGGATCTCTGCAGAGGAGTGCCCACAATCTCTCACCTGCCTCTTCACAGTCGGTGTTTCGACATAAAAGGGTCCCGCATAGTTCTGAACCTACCTAAAACCCAAGCGATCGACAAATTCCCGCCGCCTGCGCTGAGCGAAAAAATATTTCACTTCAGCAAGGAGACTATCTCGAGGCTAAAGGACAAAGCTAACCGGAATAATTCAAAGGACCGAATTATAATCTCGTCCTTCCAGGCACTCTCTGCCCACATATGGCAGGCTATCACACGGGCTCGTTGCCTGCCTCCCGACGAGACGACGATCTTCAAGCTCGCGGTGAACTGTCGACCCCGATTGATACCTTCGTTGCCTTACTCTTACTTCGGCAACGCTATCCAAATCGTTAGCACCACAGTCAGTGCAGGGGAACTCGTGGCCTGCGATATCTTTGCCGCGGCATCGTTGCTACACCGAAGCATATGGGCACACAGGGATGGCCACATTAGGGCGGGGCTGCAAAAATATAAGCAGTGCCCGACTGTCCTGAAGCTGGATAGAACCATCCGCGATAACAGTGTAATGATGGGAAGTTCTCCAAGATTTCCAATGTACGACAACGATTTCGGATGGGGAAGGCCAGTGTGCGTAAGAAGTGGGTGGGCAAACAAATTTGATGGCAAAATGTCTGCCTATCCGGAGAGCGAAGGAGGAGGAGGCGTGGATGTAGAGATTTGCCTGATGCCTCATTTCATGGCTGCCCTGGAGGCTGACCCACGGTTTCTTTTCCCTTGAACAATTCACCGGTTCTATTACTAGATTGTGTTGTTCAAAGTGTCTAAATGCATGTTCATGACGGATAATACCAGTATTGTAGGTAATTTTAATTACATTATGAAGCTCTTAGATAGAACTGCGCGTTTAAGGTTAGGCTAGGAGGTGGGCGTTCAACAGCTCGGAAAGTTGTAGGGATTTTAAAATCCCACAGTAATAGTATTAAATGTTGTTTAGTGTTTATTAAATCCTATAAGAAAAAGTTTGTTATACATTTCACCCATTTCTATTTAGCCTAAACCTTTGTGAAATTTTTTGTACAACTAAGATGACTTTTCTAAATCTCTGCCATCGTGCTGCCGATTTCACCTATATATCACTGATCAAGCTTTTCAGAAATTGATAATAAATTAATTTCCAATACAGTTACAAGACATTAATTATGGTTTTAAGAGTACATCTCAGCTAACGAAACAGTACTGCGCTGAAGGTTTTGGGAATCAGAAATGCCAATTCAAACTATGATTGCTTCTGCTCTGTGCTAAAAGATGTGAACGTAATTTAAAGAAAATGGAATCCTCTTCGTAATGGCACAGTTTTGGATATGTCACACACGAAAGATGGTACTGAGGTAATTCATAAATACTTCATAAAGAATTCAAGAACGTGCATTAAAAGGCGGCTAAGTAAAGGATTCATAGGCTTCAGGCATTACTGCAAAAAAAGGCGAGGGAAGGATTCAACGGCTTGAATTCTAGCAACTAGGAGATGGCCACTGCAAAATGACCTTTCTCTCTCTCTATATATATTCTATTGCCCGCACATAGATTATAGTTTTTACAATAATGAAAGTGAGGATAGAAGAAGACTTTTAAGGTGCCTTGAGTAAACATTGAATTGTGGTAAATCTCAAAATGATGAACACAATTCATAGACTATTTCTTATGTGCAGGTTAATAGCAATTGCTATTTTTGTTGAGTTTGTTGTCTTTATTTTCATTTCATATTTGAGTTTTTATGATTAGCGGGCTCACATTTGGGAGGACACACAGAGTGGAAGGACAGGGTTAAGGATTTTCTGAGTTTTTATGATAAAGGGCTCACATTTGGGAGGATAGGGTTTGGGATTTTCTGAGTTTTTATGATAAGGGGCTTAGATTTGGGAGAATAGGGTTAGGGATTTTCTGAGCTTTTATGTTTTTATGATAAGGGACTCAAATTTGGGAGGATAGGGTTAGGGATTTTCTGAGCTTTTATGTTTTTATGATAAGGGGCTCAGGAGGATAGGGTTAGGGATTTTCTGAGTTATTATGTTTTTATGATAAGGGGCTCATATTTGGGAGGATAAGGTTAGGGATTTTTTGAGTTTTTATGTTTTTATGATAAGGAGCACTCAATGGTATCTGGATTATAATCATGATAATTTAATGTTCTTTATTGTGTGAATTAGCAAATGTGATAATTTCACACTAAAACATTATAAGTTTGTAAAGCAATGTGGCGACCATGTTTTTAGTATTAGAATCTGCATAAACAAGTCTTCAAATTTTTCATGATTATCCAAATCAAAACTCTATATTTTTATATTACAATATTAAGTGATTATATTGTAACTTTTTTCTAATAAAATTATTAAAAAAATCGTGCTATGTTATTTTATCATACCATGTTAAAATAATATAATATTTCTTTCCTATATAAGTGAGGGTCACAAGCTGACATTGGTACAAGAAAAATTGCCATGTGGTAGTGGATGAAAAATTTGAATTCCATGTGGCATTGCATTAAATTATTTGAATACTGGTAAATGGCACCATGTGGCATTGCATTAAAGATTTGAATACTGGTAAATGGCATACGAATTATTTTAATAAGTTGGTATATTGAATAATATTGTTTGTACTTGATTAAATGAACTCCAACAATTATATATATATATGGGTGAGTGCACAATGTTGAGGGACCTTTTAGATGCAATGGTAGATTGAAGCAAATCATTCAAGATCCATAAAACATAAATCATCCCAAGCAATGCCGGCCCTGCCAAGCCTGCCAACATGCTTTCCAATTAGGATAGTTAACTAAAACGCATGCGCGTTAAGTTTATGTAGCGATCCAATATGAAATTTCCAAACAAAGACACAATTTGGGGCAAATTTGGTTTAACTAGTCTTGACTCTAGGAGCTCCAAATGGCACAAAAGGGTCTTGAATTTGGTAGGGACTGATAGGTGAGTCTTAATACGTCTCAACAGACTCTCTGGTCACTTTAGAACTTAGTTTATACCTATTCAACCTCATTTCGGGTTACTCGCAAGAAGGGAAAAATTACTAGTAAATTGTGGTAAAATTTCCCTTGGGGTGTAAGCAAAAAGGGATTCCCAACTCATATGTGACCCTCCCAAATTGATAAAAAGAGTACGGGGACTAATACTATACCTCATTTGCTATCATTATATGTGGTTATAATTTCTGCAAACTAGTTATAGAACTACACATTCGAATGTTAATTTTCAATGATATTGTTTAAGGGAAATGACATTGATAGCTTTACTTCAACTCATAAAATGTACATGAAATGGTTCAAAATAGAGCATGAAGAATTTAGACCATATAAAAAAAACAAATAGCCTACTCAAAAAATCAATATCAGAGAAACTCCTCAATACAAATCAGATACACAACTCCTTCGAAATGGAAACCAATACATGGAAACTAGTCAAACCATAGCTTGGAAATGTCAGCATTTTGCATATGTACTTCTACTAATTTGACTTACAGAGAGTATGGGAAAAATATGACAGATCCAAACATCATTCACTCATGTTGGGGCATCAAATGAGCTCAATAAAGTGCAAGCACCATTCACACTAGTGCGCCATCATATGAAAACATGGGAATCATTGAGATGGGGGATGAAAGAATGGGGAAAGAGATTAATCACAAACTGTATCAGCCTTCTATTTGAAATAAAAACACTCCATTCAACTCCAAATAAGAGGTCATGGTTTCCCCTCCAACAACCAATTTTGATGGGAATATAACTCCCTTGAAATTGGCTCACCAGCAGGGAGAGTGAGCACTCATCGTGCAATGGACAAGCTAGTGCTTTCCAAAATGCCAAAGGAAAATTCTCAAAATGATCAAAAGATATTCTCCTTTCTCATGAAATCTTTTTATAATACTCATAAGTCCTCTAAGCTCGAATTCCCCTTCATCAGCTTCCTCTAAATCACCCTAGTTGTTTAGTAACCCCTACGACACTTGTTTTCTTCCTTATGCCTAAATCGTCTTCCAAATTCAAATGGCGTCCAATAACCTCCAAATGCACCCTCTTGCTGGCTGTTTTTATCCCTGACATGTCATATTGTCATAGGTATGCAATCGGGCCTAATTTTTTCATATAATCTTCCATCATTGTTTTCATAGAGTGCACGAAATCTCTCTCCAAGTGGCACATATTTTCTTGCTAGTCTCTTCTGCTTCCATGGGGAGCTATTCCTTTTCACCAATTTGAATCCTTTGGCTCATGATATGTTACTTGACACCTCTTCATGTCCCAAGAATGTTCCATTCCTCATAATTCTTAATTTGGGATAGTTCATGACAACTGTAGGAGGAATCTAGCCACTCAAGGTCTCCATGAACCTCCAATTATCTCCATGAAGAAATCTCACTTTATTTTCTCCATATTTATTATTTATATGACCCAATTTAATGGGTATATGGAAAATTAAGGTCCTCTAGGGTCTCATAGCTCCCTTATTGCAAAATTTAATGCCTCCACCTTAACCCAAGGAACTAGTAGGTTGGTGAAACATTGTTAACTAGTAGTCTTATTGGTATGGGGACATGCCAGTTTCTTTAAACACACACATGTGTTTTGTAAAATATGATTTATTCTTAAAATAGGTTGTTCATGTCATTTTATCCACAACAATGAACTTCAATGTTTTCGGGTTGACCAAATCATGGAAAGGTGAATGCAATTTGGGTGATAAAGGAAGACAATTTACACCTTGGGTATCAATCTCTTCATTCCGTGGTATTTACACCAAATCTTGCCCTCCTAGTTTGCCTATTTTCAATAATTTGTATTCCATAATATGAATTGAAACCATACATTTTTTAATTTCTATGGTATAAAAGAAATTCACATGCCCAATGGAAACCAAAACCCCAATTTACTCATAAAAAACAAATCAATTTCACTATTTGCATATATATTCACAAGCATCCATGTGAATCCAAACCAAATTTCACAAATATGTTAATTTTCTCAAGTATATTGCAAGGTTGAATCGAACTAAAAATAACTTAAAGCATAATCCATATCTTCCCCAAAAAACATAAACAAACACGCTAAATCCCTTGCCTCTACCCGAAATATCAAAGTTGGCCGTGAAAGTACATTAATCAACACCTTATAGTTTTGATGAAACTTCCTAATTCAAGTGTTAAAATAAGGTATAGAAGCTTCCCTTTCTTATCAAATATTTTCACTTAACTAAAGGGTACATTTTGGTTTAGGTCAAGGCAACGGAGTTCAACAATAGAATCCACCAATATCAAGATACATAGGTGTTGATGTATTTGTAACTTCGGAATGTATTCACTTTTATATATTATATTGTATTTCATTGTACCCCAATTGATATGATTGTTCCTCCGAATGGGAGAGTCATTAATATAATAAAGTCATGTAAAGTCATTGAGGTTAACCCTCTGCTATAAGTTGGGGAAATAGTCCCCACAGTTGAGTCATATTAGGGTTATTAGGCTCTCCTAGTGAGGTCAGCCTTGTAGAGTAATTGGCAAGTGGAAAAAACGTATAAATAGTTAGTGAGACTCTCTATTTGTCACACACACTCACTCAACAGTAGCGAATGAGTGAGAGAAGAGTAGCTCGCATAAGTGAGAGAGAGAAATTTTATTGGAGATCATCTTTGTATCTTTGGGTTTTACTTTTTCTATTGGTTCTCATTCTATCTATGAGGAAGTTGCAGGGTTTTCTCCTTTATGGGTTCCCCAAGGAAAATTCTTTGTGTCTCTTATCTCTTATGATTATTGTTATGCATGTTATTCTTTCAGATAAGATCCTATATCATATTGATTAAATGATAAAAATATAACATGGTATCAGAGCCTCTCTAGAAGAAGACAATTTGCAATTGCAAGAACTAGGGATTCCTAGTTGAAGGTATTCTCTCCACAGATCATCAAGCAAGGAGGCCTAGGCTAAAACACCTCACTAGGGTGCATATATTGGTGGTATCAATTTCTGAATCAGAGAAGTTTCACTGCACAATCGAAATACAATTGCAATGGTAGCTAATGGAAATTAGGGTTTCATGCCTGGAAACCCTAGAGAACTAAATTTAGTAATCTTAGAACTTTCGCTATAATGCGAGATTGGAGAAGTCTCAGAAACCAAAATTTTTATAGGATGAAAATAAATCCCTTTTGTACACTGTGTAAAAATTGCATCCTCATATTCTCTATACTTCAGGATATATGGTTCCTCCAAATCAGGGTTCCAACCTCCTCCATAATACAGTCATAAACATGTGACCTATGGATATTTTCTATATCTCGGGCTAGGAAGGTCCAAACTAAATTTCGCAAGATGTTGCAGGTATGAAACTGACTGTAGTTTATGTGGTAAGTTTTTTAGACCCGATGATCCAGGAGGATATTGGTGGCCACCCATATATTCCACTTGGAACCCACCATTATTTCTTTGAGTTTTTTAGTTTCCTTAATTGTAGCACAATTTACTATTTTTGGCAGTTTTTGGGTCCTAAACTTTTGTAGCCGTTTTGAGGCCCTAAATGACGTTTTTTCAACATCAAATGGTGGGGGAAATATGAGTCCATTTCAAACTTGATATTTTTTGTTTATGGATGTAGTCCTTAAACAGATCTTTCTAACAATGTATCATGCGCATCAAATGGAGATAATATGCTAAAGTTACGACCCCGGGAAATTGATGTACCTACCCAACGGGGACCACATTCCAATGTTTCACCTCCTAGGGTTAGGTTTTTGGATGTGTAGGATTTCCATTGTTTCTCAATAATATATGGGCCTTCGATCCTCATTGTAACACAGAGATATGAGAGGCATGTAGCCACCACATCTCTTCTCAGAGATAAGCTACCAACACTCTAACTAGTTTATTTCCATTATGTATGTAAGCAAGTTTCAGTTATTGATTAATGAAATGAAGTGTTATTTCCATTACATATTTGTTTCTATGGTTATGCGTGTATTCTATTGCGTTCCTGCATATATCCGGATTAGTGGTATCAGAGCAATCTGCTCTTTCTCGATCCTTCTTTGCATGTCCCTAATGAGGGCGGGGTATAAGGAGTTAGGGCTCGATCTGGTTGAACCTTTGCAAGATCAACCTCGCAAATCCCGATGGCCATGCATGAGGGACAAAAAGAAAGACGAGGGCGCAGAAGATCCTATCAAAATGTTGCTCGAGGAGGCCCTTGAAAAACAAAGGAACGCGATGATGGATAACTTCACCCAGATCCTTCACCAACTTCCCACTGGAAGCGCATCTGCATCTAGCAGCCACTTTGGAGGCGCAACCCCTCTTAAGGTACAAGTAAACTGAATAGATGCAGATCTCGTAGATAGATGGTTGAATCTATTAAAAGGATATTTCTCGGTCCATGACTTTTTTTACTGGGAAAATATTACTTTTTCTCTACTCAAAGCTTCCCCCCATGTCAAGGATTGGTGGGAAACCTACTGTGAGAGAAAGGACAAGGAGGAACCCTCTTTGTTCTCAGCTGTACTCACTTGGAATTCTTTTTGAGATGCCATAAAGGGACAATATTATCCAGTGGGGAGCTATGAGGACAAGTACATACAATGGACTACGCTGCGACAACAAAGAGATCAAGATGTGCATGAGTTGACGAATCTGTTCCATACCCTGCGTACCAAGTTAGGTATCAAAGATTCATAGAAACATTTGGTGCTGAAGTACCACAGTTGTCTACATAGATACATTCAGGAGGAAATGGAGTTCCTCGACATCTCCTCTCTTGGTACAGAATATCGATATGCTGCCAAAATTGAGCAAAAATTCAAACAGAAAAAGCGATACTTTGGATCTGTGAATCATAAGCAAGGGAAAGGTGCCCCCAAACCACAGAACCAAGGACACAGCCAAGGCATGGTGACTCAAAAAAACTTCCCAAAGCTGGAAGCAAAGAGCAACACTGCAAAGCCAAAGAAGGAAGTAGGAAAGTGGTGCGAGTTCCATAAGAGCCACACTCTAAACACAAGTGAGTGTTAGGCCAAGTAGTCACTGGTGGCCGAGATAAAGGATTCTAAATCAGATGCATACTTTGACACTGAATTAGAACCCGAGAAGGGGAATGACAGAGGAAACAAGATTATCGATGCAGATCCCAACACCACCGTTGCCACCACGAAGATCCAAAAGGAAGAATGAGAAGATTTAGAGGAGGAGGAGCATCTTTTCCACTCCCAGATATGGGTAAAGGGTTCCCTGCTACAGTTCATTGTCAACAGTGGGAGCCAAAAGAACCTAATTTTAGCAGAGGTCATGAAATGGTTGGGTTTTTCGACCACAGCACACCCGTAGTTGTACACCATTGGTTGGCATCACCAAGGATGGGATCTCCACGTTAGCCAGCAGTGCCGCCTTCCCTACAACATCAAGCCCTTCATCGATGAGGTATTATGTGATATTGCTCCTCTTGATGTTTGTGATGCATTATTAGGTCAACCATACTTATGGAAGAAACATGCTGTCTATGAGTCTCGGCCTTGTGCTGTTATTATTACATTGGGAAATAATTTGTACAGGATACCAGAGGTACCACCTCCTACAGCTATCTCTTTGGTTACTGCTAAACAATGCAATAAACTCATTTCCAAAACTAGGAAGTTTGTTTTCTTGATGATCCAACCTTAGGGCAAGAAGAATATCATGGCCACGACCTCCAGATAGGTCCCCTCCACATGACAAAAACAAATGGACAAGGTCGTGGAGGAGTACTGGGACATATTCACCTCACCCACCAGGGTGCCTCTTCACTATCAAGTCAAGCACCCCATCGATTTGACCCCAGGTGTGCCGTTGCCCAATGGACCGATCTATTGACACTCTGTTCTGGAGAATGATGAAATCAAGAGGCAAATTAAGAAGCTGCTGCAGAAGGGTCACATCCGGCCAAGTTCATCACTCTGTGGGAGCTCGATCGGTGTGGTGCAGAAGAAGGATGGGACTTAGAGACTCTGTATTGACTATCGGGCACTTAACAAGATCACTGTCCATAATAGGTACCCAATACCCTGTATTGATGACCTCCTGGACCAGATTAAAGATGCGAAATATTTTAGCAAGATCGACTTAAATTTCAGGTATCACCAGGTACTGATCGAACCGACTGATGTGTGGAAGACTTCCTTCAAAGCCAAGGAGGGCCTTTTCAAATGGTTGGTCATGCCTTTCGGGCTGACGAATGCTCCTGCAACCTACATGATACTGATGGACGATATCTTATGGCCATTCACCAGATCATTTGTAGTAGTGTACTTGGATGACATCCTGATATTCAACTAGACTTGGGAAGAGCACCTCCACCGCATCCGACAGGTCCTCCTAACACTGCGGCAACACAAGTTGTGTGCCAATTTGGACAAGTGCACTTTTGGCATGACCCAGGTTTAGTATCTGGGATACATTATTGATGAATGTGGGGTACATATGGATGCAACTAAGATCCAAGTCATTCAGGATTGTCTAGCCCCAACTACTCTAACAGAGCTTCGCAACTTTCTAGGCCTTGGTAATTTCTACTGTAGGTTCGTGTTGGGATTCTCTCATATCACTTGGCCCTTGAGATAGGTCACTAAGGGAGGAGCGAAAGAAAAATTATTTTGGTTGAAAAATAAACAAAAGGCATTTGCAGAATTGAAACATCGCCTCTAATTTTCCCCAGTGCTCACATTGCTCGACTTGCAACAACCATTTGAGATTGAGACAGATGCCTCTGACTATGCTATTGGGGCAGTCCTTACTCAACAAGGGCATCCAGTGGGATATCACAGTGAGACACTGTCTGACACAGTTCACAAATATCCCACTTATGACAAAGAGATGTATTCCATTGTACAGGCTTGCCGACAATGGAAGCATTTCATTTTGGTGAAGGAAACAATCATCCACACAGACCACCAACTCCTACAGTTCATACAGACACAAGGGATGTTACAGAATGATTTCCATCAGAAGTCGTCCACATATCTACAACAATTTCATTTGAACATCAAGTACAAGAAGGGGAGCACCAATAATGTTGCAGACTGCCTTAGCCGACCACCGATCATGGCGATAACCACCATGCTCAACTCTTGTAAATTTGAGACTTCTGATTGGTTGCTTCGCTACAAGAGTGATCCAGAATTCAGCCACACATACTAGACACTCTTGGAGGGAAACCAAGTTCCAAAATTTCACCTCCGGGATGTACTACTATGTCACATGGGACACCTTTGTGTCTCTTCAAGCAAGCGTGCCAAGATGATTTGGGAAGCGCACTACAGTCGGGTCACTGGGAATTTCAGGGTCGAGAAAATAGTGGCAGTACTGCAGAAGTATTTCTATTGGCCAAACCTTTGACAGGACGTCAAGAAGTACATCCGATCCTGCACTTCCTGTGCCATTTCCAAATCATCTATCAAGAAGCAGGGCCTCTATACTCCGTTGCCTACCCCTAGTCGAACTTGGGAATCCATCTCCATGGATTACATGTTGGGCCTTCCTTGTACTAAGCACAGCAATGACTGTGTGTTTGTGGTCATTGACAGATTCTCAAAAATAGCCGTAATGGAGGCTTGCAAGAAGAATATCACAGCAGAAGCCACTGCTAAATTCTTCTTTGAACAAGTGTGGGTACACTTTGGGATCCCACAATATATAATCTCAAATTGGGATAGCAGGTTCCTTAGTAAATTTTGGTCTAGCCTATGGTCAATGCTAGACACCAAGCTCACAAAGTCCACAACTTTCCATCCCCAGACCGATGGCTAGACAGAGGTTGTAAACAGGATGATCGTACACATTTTGCGCATGTACAACTCAACACATCCACGCACATGGGATGAGAGCCTCTCCTATGTACAATATAGCTATAATCGGGCCCTTCATAGCTCAACCAACCACAACCCCTTTGAGGTGGGCTTGGGATTCCAACTACTATGTCCCATTGACATAGCCATGCGGTTTGCAGCTACTCAGGCTGATTCAACTCATATCCAGTCTAAAGTTTCCAAGGTGAACAACTTCATTGAGCACATTCAGCACATTTTCCAACAGGTTCATGACATAATGGACAGATCCAATGCTAAGTACAAGCAGCGACATGATCAACATCGGGTGCAACACAACTTCCAGGTGGGTGACAAAGTGTGGCTGCAATTGTAGAAGGAGTGCCTCGATGGACCCCATCGCAAGATTCACCCACTCCAATATGGGCCATACACCATCACCAAGGCTATCAAAGATAATGCCTTTGAGCTCAGTATTCCACCATTCCTTGGTCTACACCCAATGTTCAATGTGGACTGCCTTCGGCCCTACTTTCCACCTCTACTGGACACATCAGGCGTGGTAGAACAACTCACACCAACAGAGTTAAACCCTGACTGCATGGAACAAGCCACAACTAATCATATTATGGACACATAGATCAAGAACACCCACAACTAGACGATCCAGCTATATTGAGTTGTCAAAGCAGGCCAACTCCTTCACCAGGGAAAGTGGCTCACCAGGGACCAAGTTCAACAGAAGTTTCCTCATCTCATGGAGGAACTCATCGCAATGGGTACCATTACTTCCTAAGTGGGTAGTAATGATCTAGGAGGATATTGGTGGCAACCCACCTATTCCACTTGGACCCCCACCATTGTTTCTTTCAGTTTTCCAGTTTCCTTAATTGTAGCACAATTTACTATTTTTGGCAATTTTTGGTCCTAAACTTCTGGAGCCATTTTGAGGCCCTATTTAATATCTATTTAGGGCCTTAAATATATCTTAAATAGATATTTCTAATGATGTATCATGCATGTTAAACGGAGATAGTATGCTAAAGTTATGACCCCGAGAAATTGATGTACCAAGTTACCCAACGAGGCCCACATTCCGGCGTTTGACCTCCTAGGGTTAGGTTTTTGGATGTGTAGGGTTTCCATTGTTTCTCAATAATATATGGGCCTTCGAGCCTCATTGTAACACAGATATTTCAGAGGCATGTAGCCACCACATCTCTTCTCAGAGATAAGCTACCAACACTCTAGCTAGTTTATTTCCATTTTGTATGTAAACATGTTTCAGTTATTAATTAATGAAATCAAGTGTTATTTCCACTGCATATTTGTTTCTATGGTTATGTGTGTATTCTATTTCATTCCTACGTAAATATGGATCGCCCAGAATGTGAAACAATGACATGTGGCAGTCCGTACAATCTCCCTATCCTGAACAGTCCCAAAAACAATCACCTTGGGAAAATATGAATAAGTCCCACTTGGAGAATCCATTTCTTCTCTAACCTATGGTGTTGGAAAGAATGCTTATCAGGATATCATATTGAGATGTTTCATACCTAAAGTATCCAAAATTTTGGGGATACAGCAGAAGGAATATCAGTCATTTCTGCAGAAGAATTTGGATAACTAGGTCTTCATGTTCCGAGAGCTTCCCTCCACTGTTTTCAGAAAAGGAGTGCATTGGACAGATCACCTTGAAGAGGCCCATATTTCTATCCAATTAGAAGTTTGAAATTCCAAGTTTTGAAAACTAGGGTTTCTCTGACAAACGCTAGATCAGCCAGCTCTAGAACCAGGATGAACACCTCAAATCTTAAAGAAGTTCTAAGAGCCAAAGGGAGATGAGGCTAATGCTAGAGCCAAGAGAATAATTGTAGATTCTATTAAATATCATCTCATCCCTCATGTTTCATCCTTGAAGACACCTAAAGGAACTGTTCGATGCTATGACAAAGCAATCGAAGAAGAATAAGCTATTGCTATAACCACCTTGAATGGCTTCCCAGGATCATGGGATTCATTCATTCAAGGAATGTGTGCCAGAAGGAAGTGATTACCTTCAGTAGACTCTATAAAGAGCAAGAAGAAGCTCGACTCATAATAATATAATATAATATGGAAGAAACTAAAGATCAATCTCTCACGATTCAAAAAAAGGATCCCTCAAGCGATGAGGAATATGAAGGACTCAATTCTTGAAGAACCTCTTATCCATTTTAGCATTTGGATAAGAAATTATTGTTAGAATAATCAACCCATAGTTATCTACCTTAGACATTAATTAATCCATTTTGTCTTATTTGCCTACTTTCCTATATTCCACTCTATGCAAGTTGTCTTCCACATGTCCTAGAAGTCAAACTTGATAAAATTGAGTCATGTAGCACTTGGGAAACCTCCTTGAAACGAAATTTAGCATGTTTTCTTTATTCCAGATCCTCCCTAGTGCATATTTGCTTTTTCTGCTAAGTTGCCTGCTTTATTGAGATTTATGGCAAATGGGAAATATGACTAGGTGTAGTTGACTTGTTTTTTGCCCTTATCATCCTCCATCCTTTTCTCCTAATAAAATCATGTATGAGTTTTATTTCCATCCCTTATTAGCTTTCCTACTTGACTTTGCCAATTTGTGAGCCTCTAAGTGGATTTCGAAACTGCTTTATGCACCTATGGGGGATTTGACTAGATTTAGTAAGCCTACTTTTTGACTATTTCGAATGGAATCCTTATGCATTCAAATATGTCATGTAATTATATATTGCAGCGTCCTATTACTTCACAAGGTTGGCTATTGTACACTTATTCAGTATAGATTAGTGTTATGCTCCAATTTTAGTCTCATTTGTTTGTAAATTTGCATGGTTGATTAGTAATTTTGTGAGTGCAATTGTTCTATCACTTGGGTTCAACTTCCACATGGTATCAGAGCCTTTCTAGATCGATTTGTCTTCTTCCATATTTCTATTACAGGTTTGACATCTTGTCTGGGAGCACTTTCTGTTGGTTGAAGGGCACAGTTCAGAGCTATGTATCAATCTCAGAAGATCATCTTGACTCCATTTAATTTATTTGAATGGAAAGCAGAGATGGAGATAGTGTTGAGAGCAAAGGGTCTCTATAGGGTGACTATGGCAACTAAGGTAGATCCCAATGCAACTACAGAGAAAATTAATTGGCACAACATGAGGGATGAGGCCTATGGTCTTTTGTGTCTGAGCATATCAAGAGACCTCCTCTTCCATCTTGATGGATTGACATCACCTAATGAAGTATGGGAGAAGCTTGTAGATATTTTTGGTAAGACAAATGAGATGAGAGGACATCAAATCGAGAATGAATTGATCTCTTTGAGTCCCACCAGCTTTGAATCCATGAAACTGTACTTTTCCAAGTTTAAAGCCCTTATTTTGCAGCTAAAACAACGTGGAATTGAAAAGAAGGAAGACCAACTAGTTTTGGCCATACTCTTGAAGCTTGGCCTTGACTATTCAGTGTTTTTTTTGACCTTCCATGCCACCAAGTTGACAGCTTGAGCCTGGAAGATGCCTAATCTTACAGAGTTCATGGAATCCCTCACACAAGAATAAGATAAATTGGTGATGATGGGCACCATCAAACCTTCCAAAGACCAAGCTTTGGTTGCTGGAGATTCAAGGGTGGATTCAAAAGGAAAGAAGAAATCTAAGAATCCACCTGAGCAAAAGAGAGACACTGAAAAGTCTCAAGAGGAGCCCCAAGGCTCCAAGAAGAACTTCCAGAAGAAGAAGAACAAAGGAGAAATGAGCAAGTGTGCATACTGCAGTAAGGGCTATCATCCTGAAAGCTATTGCATGAAGAAGCAAATTGACATGTTGATCCAACTCTTGCAGAAGAATAACATCTCCCTTCTTGATTGCTCAAAGAAGAGGGAAGGAGGATCAAATCCATAGGATAGAGAGAGAGTACATGCTTTGGTTGTTGGCACATCAAGCTCACCTAGCTTCATCATCGACTCTGGAGCTTCAAGACATATGGTTTCGACCAAGGAGGAATTCTCCTCTCTTGACATGTCAAAAGGTCCACCAATAGTGCTTGGAGATGACTCTCTCACTAATAGTTTGGGGAAAGGAAGGATTGATCTTGACCATGGTAAGTTTAGTTATGTATTGTATGTTCCAGGTCTTGCCTCTAACCTCTTGTCAGTGTATCAGATGACTTACATAGGGTCTCCAAAAAAGGTCATCTTCTCCCCTGTTGCTATTTAGATCATAGAGATATCGAATGGTAAAGTCAGATGCAGCATTCAATCCCTTACACACCACAACAAAATGGTGTTGTTGAGAGAAAGAACAGATCGCTGAAGGAGATGGCAACCTGTATGATGGAGGCTAAGACTTTGCCACCAAATTTTTGGGCTGAGGCTATAAACTGTGCATCCTATATCCAGAATAGGGTTCCACATAAACAACTTGATGGTATGACTCCTTTCAAAGCTTGGAGTGAGCACAATCCAGATGTGACCGACTTCAAGATTTTTGGCTCAAAGGTTTGGGCTAGAATTCCAACTAAAAAGAGAAAGGATTTGTAGCCCCAAAACCAAGAGTTCCTATTTGTTGGGTATCCTGAATATTCAAAAGGGTATAAGCTGATCAACTTGAGCACAAACAAAGCTTTCATTGAAAGGAGTGTTCAGTTCCAAGAAGAGCCTTTGGCAGCAGTTGAAGTTGGAGAGTCTTCTTCACCACTAGAACCATTGAATTTAAGTGAAGAGACAAATGAGTTTGCTGATTCTGATATGTTTGATAATGATGATTTAATTGCAGATCTTGATAGTCCTACAAGACCAAAATGGGAAGCAAAGACCATTCATGCAGCTGGGGAACTAGCTGGAAATCCTAGTGACCCTAGGAGTACTAGATCTCAGTTTGAGAGTGCCCTGTGTATGAAAGACCCTTTGTTTGTAGAGAAGTGCTATATGATGGTTGAATCAGACCCATAGACATATGAATATGCAGCACATGATCCAATATGGAAAGCAGCCATGAAAGAAGAATTCAGCTCACTCCAGAAGAACAACACTTGGGAACTGGTTGATCTTCCCCCGAGGAGGAAGCTAGTTCAATGTAAGTGGGGTTTCAAAACTAAGTTTGCTGCTGATGGTTCACCTTTGAAATATAAGGCTATATTGGTAGCCAACGGCTATTCACAAGTACATGGTATTGAATACAATGAAACCTTTTCACCAGTGGCAAAGATGGACTCCATCAAGCTAGCCTTAGCCATTGCAGCTTCGAAGCAGTGAGAGGTACATCACATGGATATGAAGTGTGCTTTTCTTAATGAAGATATCACTGAATATATTTAAATGCAGAAACCTCAAGGGTTTGTTACTAATCCATCTTTTGTGTGCAGGCTAAAGAAATCATTGTATGGGCTTAAGCAAGCCCCCAGGGCTTGGTATGAAAAGATTGATGGATTTCTACAGTCATTAAGTTTTGTTCGATGCAAGTCTAATAATAATATTTATTTGAAGTTGATTCATGGTTCTTTGATGATTATTGTCTTGTATGTGGATGAACTTCTGATTACAGGAAGTTCAAATAAAGAGATTGCCTCCTTGAAGGATGCAATGAACCATGCATTTTCTATGATTGATTTGGGGTTGTTGAGCCAATTCTTGGGTCTCGAAATTGCTCAATCCCAACATGGAATAAAAGTATATCAGTCCAAGTATGCTTTATATTTTCTAAACAAGTTCAACATGAAATATTTCAATCCAAGCAAGACTCCCTTCCGTTCAGTAGTTAAGCTTGAAGAAGCAGGTTCTTCTCCTATGGTAAATAATACACTGTATAGGAAGTTGATTGGGTGTTTGATTTACCTTACACACACTCGACCTAATATTTATTATGCAGTAAATGTGGCCTCAATATACATGGATCAGCCTTATGAGATCCATTGGAGAGCAACCAAAAGGATCCTTAACTTTGTTCAGGGAACAAGAACTCATCGGATCTTCCACAAAGTTAAATTTGATCTTGATTTGATTGGATTTACTCACAGTGATTGGGTAGGTGACAACATACATCGAAATTCAACATCAGGATATGTGTTCATGCTTGTTGAAGGACCAATCAGCTAGTCAAGCAATAAATAGAGTGCCATAGCACTCTCATCTACAGAAGCAGAGTACAGAGGAGTTGTGAATGCGACAACTCAATGTTTATGGTTGTAGGAGATACTTGGTGAGTGTGGCTTCAAATTAGAGTTTTCAACTATTATCTATTGTGATAATCAAAGCACCATTCGAATATGCAATGATCCAGTTCAAAGACAGAGAACCAAACACATTGAGATCCATATGCACTACATCAGATAGCTTGTGCACGATGGCACCATTCACCTACTCTTCTGTGCATCTTTAGAACAAGTAGCATACATCTTCACCAAATTTTGTTGTGAGAAGACATTCAACAATATCAAATCACTGTTGGGGATTGCTGATCATGCAGTGAAGCATGATTGATGACAATATTTTCAAGTTTTGTTTTAATGTCCATGTTTAAGGGAGGATTTTCCCACTGGGTTTTTGCCTCTTTCCTTGGTTAAATGGACATGCAGTATGTAAAGGGTGACTAAGAATTATTGCTAGGCCCTATAGTTTTTTGATATTTACTCATAAATTTAGAATTAAGGGGGGGTGTTAGAATAATCAACCCATAGCTAGCTACCTTAGACATTAATTAATCCATTTTTGTCTTATTTGCCTAGTTTCCTATATTCCACTCTATGAAAATTGTCTTCCACATTTCCTAGAGGTAAAAATTGCTAAAACTGAGTCATGGAGTGCTTGGGAAACCTCTTGGAAACCATATTTAGCATGTTTGCTTTATTCTAGATACTCCCTAGCGCATATCTTCTTTTTCTGCTAAGTTTCCTTCTTTATTGAGATTTATGGAAAAAGGGAAAGTTGTATTGGCTAAAATAGTTGCATGATTATATCTTTATGTATAATAATTTTCCATTGTGAATATTCCTTATGAAATGTCTCTAACCTTACAACTGGTGCATTTTACTTGTAGGAAAGATCACATACAATCGTCTATAAGAAAAGAAGGATGAGACTTGTTCCAAAGAACAAGTGATGATAGTTCAAGATTCACTTCAATAAGCATACATGAAGATGAACTTGAAGCTTCCATAGTGAAAGAAAAATATCCAGAAGAATATAAAGAGAAAGGTAGATCAACCTCGAGATATAAAGACCACCTTGGGCACACGAAATAATCCAAAATGAAGAATAATATGACGAGACTTTAAAAGGCCTCAGACACACTCTAGTTATGTGACACTGTTGAGCGACATCATTGATGCAGATCCTTCCAGCTATGAAGAAGTAACCGAGAAGAAAGGGAAGGAAATCACCAATTCAAGAAGAATGATGTCTAGGATGCGGTATCGAGACCTGAAGGGAAGTCCGTAGTGTCTTCCATATGGATATACAAGATCCAACATGCAGTAGATGGCCACATCGTGGGATACAAGGCACATTAGAGGAAATTTCAATTTAAAATGGGCATTCCAGAAATAATACAAATTCCATCTCATCATGTATTATCCAACCAAAATGCTTTAAAATTAAAAAAGGGAGCACCTCTTAAACAAATTTTTAATATAAATTTGGGGATAGGTATCATAAGAAAAACTACTTTTTTTTGTTCGTATTTTCAACATATCTCCTTGTGTTTTTACTCAAATTTCAATCGGGAGAGCTTGTTGGATGCGGAATTAAATTCTACATCCAACGAGTACCCACTCGAAATACTTTTGATGGGCCCCTCTACCCCAAAAACAAGAAATACCTGAAAAATGTGAAGACGATGTCATCATCGTGTTTTTTTAGGTATTTCTTGTTTTTGGGGTAGCAACATTCATCAAAAGTATGCTGAGTGGGTACTCGTTGGATGCGAAATTTAATTCTACATCCAACGAGCTCTCTTGATCAAAATTTGAGTAAAAGAACAGGGAGATATGTCGAAAATACGAACAAAAAAGTAGTTTTTTTTTTCTTCCTCAAAAATTAATAAATATTATTTTATTATTTTAACTATTATTTTATTAATTTTCCTTAGGAGGCCCATTTTGAGGTGAAATTTCCTCTAATGATATTCGTAGCACGAGGATTCTCACAGAAAGAAGGCATAGACTACGAAGAGACATTTGGAGCCATTGGGAGTTGAGACACATGACAGGCAGACTCATGTGTGAAAATTAGAGAAGGACTTGTACGAGCTCAGAAGGAACCAATGGGATAACACATACATGAGGAGCTTGCAGATCACCTAGAGTGATGAAGATATTAACCTTTTCTACAAGGTTTAAGATGAAATCCTATAAAGGATGAAGAACTCATAGATGGGTGCGAGAAGAACTTTTGAAAAGGTTCAAGATAGAGGATCTTAGTATCCAATGAAACTAGATGGATACATAGAATATTAGTACTAGAGGAAGCTACTTGTCACTCCATTACAAAATGTTTCAATACATAGAGTATGAAAGGGAGTGAGAGAATGATGCTCTGCTTTAGAGGAGTGATTGCAAAAGATCTTGAGGTTCGACATGGTACTACGAGCTGGAAAACATACTGATGGATCTAGGATTTAGTGAGAGTAAAGCGGATTCCAAACTTTAATTCAAGGTTGAAGGTATAAGACCAGTGATGCTCCTATTATACATCGATAACCTGTTCCTAACAGGAAAAGAGGAACTCTTTAAAGTTGCAAGAAGGAGACTTGCTATCGAGTTTGATATGAAGGACTTGGGTATGATGCACTACTTTCTAGGCATGGAGGTGTGGCAGAGTGCAGATGGAATCTCCCTTGGACAAGGGAAGTATGTAGTGGAAATATTGAAGAGGTTCAGGATGATGGACTACAAGGCCATGGCCATAGCTATGGCATCAAACCTGAAGCTATTGAGTGATGCTTCATCAGAGATGGTTTATGGAAAGATGTATCGTCACATGATTTGTTCATTAATGTTCCTAACGAATACAAGACCAGAAATATGATTTGCTTTGAACAACCTGAGCTAGTTCCTGACGGATCCAAGACATGCTCACTTGGTTGCAAAGCATGCAGTGAGGTACCTTAAGGGTACAATTGAGTATGATATGAATAAAAAGACTAACCTGCATGGTTATGTTTATTCGGATTGGTAGTGCCACTGAGAAGAAGAACACATTGGGATGCTTATTCAATTTGAGATCCAGTATGGGCTACTGGTTTGGTAGGATGGTGTCTTGCATGGCATTGAGTACAGCCGAGGAAAAACATGTTTCCACTTGCTTGACTATTTGGGAGGTAGTATGTTTCTTTTAAATACTATTTGATTTGATTTATCTAACTTTCATTTTTGTATGATGCAAAGAGGAGTAGTGAAGCTCCAGTATGTGATCTATATCAAGATTTCTCGAAAGAGGGAGTGATGAGTTCTAGCATAGCCAGCGAGACAGATTGTCTGAGCATAAAATATTGGCGAAGCTTGTAGGTTTCTCAGACGTAATTAGTCCTATAGGATGTCCTCGAATGTAATTAGTCCTGACAAAGCTTGCAGGTTATCATTGGACGTAATCATCCTTGATGTGATTCTGTGCTAGAAATGGCCAGATTGAAGTTAGAGTACTTCAAAGAGAATCTTGGTGTTCTTCAGATCGAGGTTCCTTCCAAGGGGAAGTGATGAGTCTGAGAGCCTTTCTGACATGGTGGCAAGTTGGGCCTTAAGTGCTGAGCCTTTTTGACATGGTGGCAGGTTGGGTCTCACATGGTCAAATGTAAGTACTGAGCCTTTCTAACATGGTGGAAAGTTGGGCCTCCCAAGGTCGGATGTAAGTGTTAAGTCTTTTTGACATGGTGGTAGGCTGGGCCTCCCATGGTCGGATGTAAGTGAAGAGCCTTTCTGAAATGGTGGCAGACTAGGCCTCCCATGGTCATATGTAAGTGCTGAGCCTTTCCGACATGGTGGTAGGCTGGCACCCCCATGGTTGGATGTAAGTGTTGATACTTTTCGACATGGTTGTAGGCTGGGCCTCTCATGGTCATATTTAAGTGCATATCCTTTCTGACATGGTGGCAGGCTAGGCTTCCCATGGTCAGATGTAAGTGCTGGGCCTTTCTGACATGGTGGCAGGCTGGGCCTCCCATGGTCAGATGTAAGTATTGGGCCTTTCTGACATGGTGGCAGGCTAGGACTCCCATGGTCAGATGTAAGTGTTGGGCCTTTTCAACATGGTGGCAAGATGGGCCTCCCATGGTCAGATATAAGTGTTGATACCTACCTCCAGCATGAAAAAGTTCTAGCTCTGTAGAACTTCCTATGACGAGTAGAATTGAGAGATAGCACCATTTTCTTGAGATAGTGAGAGCAGTGATGATTATAATCCAGTTTTGATGATGATCCAACTTTAATGATGATCAAGCTTTAATGGTGATCCAACTTTGATGATGATCTAGTGATGAAGACTTATACTAATGAACTATGTCAATAGAATACCTTCCTAGTTAAGAGGGAGTGTTGATGCATTTGTAACTTCGGAATGTATTCACTTGTATATTTTATATTTTATTTCATTGTATCCCGACAGAGATGTCTGTTCCCCTTATAGAGGAGAGTCATTAATATAATAAAGTCATGTAAATTCATTGAGTTTAACCCTCCGCTGTAAGTTGGGAAAATAGTCCCCACAGTTGAGTCATATTAGAGTTATTAGACTTTCCTAGTGAGGTCGGCCCTGTAGAATAATTTGCAAGTGGAAAACAAGTATAAATAGAGAGTGAGACTCTCTATTTGTCACACACACTCACTCACACACTCTGTATTGGTGATCATTCTATCTCTGAGGAAGTTGTAGGGTTTTCTCCTTTATGGTTTCCTCGAGGAAAATTCTTTGTGTCTCTTGTCTCTTGTGATTATTGTTGTGCATGTTATTCTTTCAGATAAGATCCTTTATCATATTGATTAAATGATAAAAATATAACAGTAGGGAGGTTGATGTGTTTGATTACATGCAATCACATACTATCATACTTGCTATAATCCAATGGAAACATTGCAACCCTAAAAGCCACTATACACAAATATGCAAAGTCTCTCACAGGTATATAAAAAGAGAGCATAAAACTAAAATAATATCAAATGGAATCCATACATGCCCCAAATTACATATAAACAAATATGCTAAAAGGCTTACTAATGCTAAAAGGCATTAGTAAACACCTCCCAATTTCGATGAAAACTCATAATGCAAGCCTTAAAATAAGGTTGAGGAGCTTACCAACCAACATATGCACATAGCAAATTTAATGTATGCATCTAGAAATTGAAAATTAATACAAGTTTATGACATAAATTTAAGATGGAAAAATGTTAAATGTTTATTCTTTAGTGTAAAATTCAAGATCAATTTTAAAATTTAAATAATAAATAGTTTATGTTATTATTTGTCGTATATTATTTTTACATTTTTCATTGCTTAGAGATGTCATTACATGATGTGTATTTTTCTAATGATATTTTTTATTTATTTATTTATTAAGAGATATTGGTTCTGCTTGGAGGGGCGGAGATGAACTCCAGTGCTCCTTGTCGGCATCATTACTGACCATTGTGGATACTATCAGTAGATCCAACGATGCATTGTACATCATAACATAGTATAGAGAGAAAACAATAAGAATATGTTGATGGATTGGGCTACAATGAGATTAAGAAGTTGAAAATAACCAAAGAGCATTTATATTCACAATTTAGAGTGCCTAGGAAAGATGATGTTCTAGAGACTAGAAAACCACATATTTCCATTGAGTGGTGCATCTATCAACCAATCAGAGACCATTGGATGGATAGATGGTACATAGTTTTTGATATTCCCCCACACAACAACAGGGAAGTACCATTGTACTTCCTCAAGAAACTTTATGCAGAGTTTGTGATGGGAAAACATGTCAACTATTTTGACATGTTGGGGTTCTATGGTGCTGGTACGGGGTTTCCCTCTTCCTCTGGTGGGGTATAACCATTAGCTTCCGGTGGTAGAGTACCATCTATTGGTGGGGATATACTGGCATAACATGAGCCCCGGATCGAGCCACACGTGTGCATGACATGTGGTCAAGCGTGTTATGGTCGTGGACCAACACATGGTACCTCTATGATGATTGTTGGCTAGGTAAGGGCATTGTAAAAACTATATTGTTGTTCAATTTAATTTTTCCATATTGTACACATATTAAAATATTCTTAATATATGCAATTTTTAATCTTGTAGGAGCTTGATGCCTCTGAGGGGGTGGTAGTGTATTGGGTGATGTCGTATCCAAGGTGGAAACAACCAACACTGATGTCATATTTCAACATGTGTCATTTTGTCAATACGCACCATTTTGTTAATACATGTTAGTTCATTATTTGTTAAATGGTCTAATATTTACAATTTTCGAAGTTGCAGGAACCACATTATGAATAGGATTCGTGAGACATTGATCTTAGTGAATCCCGCTGGTGGGAAGGCTGCTCACTGATTCGGATGGCGTTGTGTATATCGACTGTAACGATGCCGGCGCGGATTTGACTGAAGCATCCGCGCCAGATGTCAAGATTCAAGAAATAACGGAGGCGGAGGTTGGCCCGGTCGTTCGCCAATTGTTTTCTCTCGATGGAGCTATCAACGTTAACGGTCATTTTCTCCCTTTGCTAGTCGTCCAGGTGAGTTCATGCTCTTCAGAATCCTAAAATCTAAAGTTCTTTATGTCGGTTTTAATATTACCACTCATTTTTATTATTGAGTTTTCATATGGAACTCAAATATTTAGGCTTTGTCCCAAATCCCAATCATATATGTAATATAAGTCTTTTTCCATTTATGGAAATTCTAAATTTATTTTGACCTAAGGAACGCAATCAATGATTTTTTGTTTCTGTTTGTGTTCTAATCGTTGCATTCTAATTTGGATTATGATCAGGTAACGAAGCTGCGAGATGGAGTAGCGATAGGCTTCACAATCAACCACGCAGTCGTAGACGGCACTTCCCTCTGGCATTTCATAAACTCATGGGCAGATCTCTGCAGAGGAGTGCCCACAATCTCTCACCTGCCTCTTCACAGTCGGTGTTTCAACATAAAAGGGTCCCGCATAGTTTTGAACCTACCTAAAACCCAAGTGATCGACAAATTCTCGCCGCCTGCGCTGAGCGAAAAAATATTTCACTTCAGCAAGGAGACTATCTCGAGGCTAAAGGACAAAGATAACCGAAATAATTCAAAGGACCGAATTATAATCTCGTCCTTCCAGGCACTCTCTGCCCACATATGGCAGGCTATCACACGGGTTCATTGCCTGCCTCCCGACGAGACGACGATCTTCAAGCTCGCGGTGAACTGTCGACCCATATTGATACCTTCGTTGCCTTACTCTTACTTCGGCAATGCTATCCAAATCGTTAGCACCACAGTCACTGCAGGGGAGCTCGTGGCCTGCGATATCTTTGCCGCGGCATCGTTGCTACACCGAATCATATGGCCACACAGGGATGGCAACATTAGGGCGGGGCTACAAAAATATAAGCAGTGCCCGACTGTCCTGAAGCTGGATAGAACCATCCGCGATAACAGTGTGATGATGGGAAGTTCTCCAAGATTTCCAATGTATGACAACGATTTCGGATGGGGAAGGCCAGTGTGCGTAAGAAGTGGGTGGGCAAACAAGTTTGATGGCAAAATGTCTGCATATCCAGAGAGCGAAGGAGGAGGAGGCGTGGATGTAGAGATTTGACTGATGCCTCATTTCATGGCTGCCCTGGAGGCTGACCCACGGTTTCTTTTCCCTTGAACAATTCACTGGCTCTATTACTAGGTTGCGTTGTTCAGAGTGTCTAAATGCATGTTCAGGACGGATAATACTAGTATTGTAGGTAATTTTAATTACATTATGAAGCTCTTAGATAGAACTGCGCGTTTAAGGTTAGGCTAGGAGGTGAGCGTTCAACACCTCGAAAAGTTGTAGGGATTTTAAAATCCCACAGTAATAGTATCAAATGTTGTTGAGTGTTTATTAAATCCTATAAGAAAAAGTTTGTTATACATTTCACCCATTGCTATTTAGCCTAAACCTTTGTGAAATTTTTTGTACAACTAAGATGACTTTTCTAAACCTCTGCCATGGTGCTGCCAATTTCACTTATATATCACTGATCAAGCTTTTCAGAAATTGATAATAAATTAATTTCCAACACAGATACAAGACATTAATTATGGTTTTAAGAGTACATCTCAGCTAACGAAACAGTACTGCGCTTAGGGTTTTGGGAATCAGAAATGCTAATTCAAACTATGATTGCTTGTGCTTTGTGCTAAAAGATGTGAACGTAATTTAAAGAAAATGGAAGCTTCTTCGTAATGGCACAGTTTTGGATATGTCACACACGAAAGATGGTACTGAGGTAATTCATAAATACTTCATAAAGAATTCAAGAACGTGCATTAAAAGGCGGCTAAGTAAAGGATTCATAGGCAGGGGTTAAATTTGACGGGAGTATACCCGTATTTAGGTTTTTTACCCGTCAAATACGGGTGAATATGGAAAAAACCCGTCATCTAAGAAGGGCATTTTTTAAAAACAGTAGTAGTTTTGACGGGTACTTATAAAATTTGCCAGTATCTAGTTTTTATATATATATTATATATATTACCAGTTGTAATTTGAGGGGTTATTGGTTAAGCCTTAGAAGTTTGAAATTAGAATTATACACGTAAGTTGTAACACGGGTGACGGAGCGGGAGCACGCATATTTTTAGAGTCCTCGCGAGTCACCGGCGTGGGAGGCTGGGAGCATTTAACTCTAGTCTCTACCATTTAATTTCTTTTCTACCAACCGCACCTGCCACCAGCTGAAGGCTTGAAAGTCAAAGGCTCGAAGAGTCGAAGCTATGAATGAAAGATTGAACTTTGGTCGTTTGAAAATTGAAAGGGTTACTCTGGTCTGGAGGTCGCCGCGGGTCGAGAGCGCAGTTGCAGGCGGCAGGCGGATTAAGAGTGGATACCGGTCAGGCTTCAGCAACCGCTTCCTTCTTCAACCACGTAAGCATTATGCCATCGAATTCATGGATTTTTTGCAGATGTATGTGTCCATGGATACTCTGTTCTGGATACTCTGTTCTGCACTCGTTTTGCATTGAGCTTAATTTTCAAGTAATTTACTTAGAATAGTATAAAATTAAACCGCCTGCGCATAAGCTTATAATTCGGCCCTCTCCCTACCTCCTTCTCGATTTATTTGCTGATTTGCTCCTGAGCGTACAATTTTATAGGCACAGCGATTAGGGTGGGCAAGCGGCTTTCAAAGGGATTAAATGAGAGTTACTTAGTAACAAATATTAGTGGCAGGTTCTAACAGCATTTGTTAGTGATAAGGTTCCTCTGTTAGTGGGAGTTCTGTACCAATTTCATAAAACTGTTCCCTTGGTTGTAAAAGAATTGCAAGGAATGGATATCTATATATTTATAGATGTTCACAAGCAACAATTCTGGCGATTTCTCCTGAGGGTTGAGGGTTCTCTGACTTTGTTCAACGACACCATCTCAGTGACGATAAGTTTGAGATCATAATACACATTTGACTGCCTGGAACACCTCAAAAAGCATGGACCCCCGGGCGGCCGGGCCCCTACTGTCTTGAAACAGTTTGTTTCTCAGTTTCTTTCTCTGTCTAATACAAACTAGACCCCAAAAGGGCAACGTTCACATTTATTTCAAAAATATTCCTTACAGCCATAAGGATAAAATAGTAACCAAGGAAAAATTCTGAAAAAAAAAACCGCTTATTAAAAATAAAAACTCCTTTCATCTCCTGCATCAATATAGAGACCTTTCAAATTTTCAAATTAGGTCCCTCCTCTGGACTCTAGCTCATATTACTTTCCAGAGCTTGATTTATGATCTATTTTACATCGTTGGATGTTTTGACAAAATTAAAATTAAAGCAACTCGATAGTGATTAAAGCAATTCCATCCATATTTGATATAATGATTGTTTACTTCACACAACTCGATAGTGATTAAAGCAATTCCATCCATATTTGCATTTCCTTGGTAAAGAACTTGGAATGTGTGATTGCTTGAAATAAAAAATGGGAAATCAAGTGAAACAACAGGAGACCGAATGCATCAAGATAGGTTCCAAGTCAGAGAGTATTTACCACTGCCATAAGATAGGTTTAAGTCAGAGAGATATTTACCAGTACTTAACGACATCTCAAAGTTGGCTTGCCAATGGGGCTTTGTTTGAACCAACTTAATCAAAGTTGTCAAAGGGTTCGTTATTAACAGAGGTTTTATGTGACAAGGATTACTCGTCAGTAATTGGCATATAAACATGAAAACATTGGTGTTTGATATGTTTAGTGCTTCTTCCAACATACTTAAAGATAAATATTTTTT
>LPNX011181971.1:208916-220368 GCA_001517045.1 Pseudotsuga menziesii | reverse complement strand
GAGCAAGGAAATCGAATTTTCAAAGCTCTCTGACTCGAAACCAAGTAAATTATCCGCCTGTGAACTAAAGAAAGAGGAACTAAACAAAGAGGTAGGCCATCTTTGTATATAGAAATTGTGTTTCAAGAAAGAATTTCATTAAAAGTCCTACCTAATAGTTAATCTGATGTAGACTGGTCTATTTCCCAGAATCTTGTCCATGTCACTTAATATCTTTTTTAATTTTAAATTGGCATCCTGGATGATTGATTGGTGGCTTACTTATTTTTTGACGGGTAAAAATAAATAATGATCGTCATTTTTTGACGGGTAAACATAAATATTAAAGGTCATAGGAAGGGTAGTTTCAAAAGAAACCCGTCACATAAAAATTGCTTGACGGGTAAGGGTGCCCGTCAAATTTAATCCCTGTTCATAGGCTTCAGGCATTACTGCAAAAAAAGGCGAGGGAAGGATTCAACGGCTTGAATTCTAGCAACTAGAAAATGACCTTTCTCTCTTTATATATTCTATTGCCCGCACATAGATTATAGTTTTTACAATAATGAAAGTGAGGATAGAAGAAGACTTTTGAGGTGCCTTGAGTAAACATTGAATTGTGGTAAATCTCAAAATGATGAACACAATTGATAGACTATTTCTTATGTGCAAGTTAATAGATATTGCTATTTTTGTTGAGTTTGTTGTCTTTGTTTTCATTTCATATCTCAGTTTTTTTATGATAAGGGGCTCGCATTTGGGAGGACAGGATTAGGGATTTTCTGAGTTTTTATGTTTTTATGATAAAGGGCTCAGATTTGGGAGGATAAGGTTTGGGATTTTCTGAGTTTTTATGTTTTTATGATAAGGGGCTCAGATTTGGGAGAATAGGGTTAGGGATTTTCTGAGCTTTTTATGTTTTTATGATAACGGGCTCAGATTTGGGAGGATTGGGTTAGGGATTTTCTGAGTTTTTATGTTTTTATGATAAGGGGCTCATATTTGGGAGGATAGGGTTAGGGTCAGTACAAGAAGATGAGGGACCTTTTATATGCAATCCTAGTTTTCAAAAACAAGATCACGTTACCAAAAATACATCAAGGTTTTGCTACATAGCACTTACTATGGTTCAACCCGAGCCTGACATGACATGGGACATGTATGATAGGAAGCCATATCGTGTACGCGTTATATAACTACAAAACACGCTTGTATGTAGTTATAAAACGCCTACGCAATTTGTAAAACAAAAAAAAAAATTTAAATACATAGGCCCAAAACCTGCGGCCCATTTTAACAATCAAGAACGCGAAAACTAAGGCCAATTGGAGCGTTTTGGAGCAAGTTAACTGCTTGGAATTGTTGGAGGAGCTGATTTAGGTTGAGGGGAGGATATTTCACTGGTGAATTGTCATCCAACAAGGTAATTCAATCACCCAAAGCATTCTTTTTTTTGTCAATTTTTAACCTATAATTGTGTTTTTTAATAGAATAATCAATCCAACAACTCCCAAGCTAATGTTTGATGGATTCAAACTAAAATAGGCTATAAGAATCAAAAAAATCATGTCTAATAGATATTCAATGTTCCAAAAGGCTATAAATATATAAAACAAACACAAGTATAATCCCAACTTGCATAGAATTTGATGGACAATGCAAAGTTTGAATTGGGATACTAGTGAGAGTGCCCACGTGTAACATGCATAGTCAAACCTTCAAATGCAATGATTGCGTTGGAATTAACACAAAGTGCAATAAAATTTAGCAATTATTTTCATAGATAGGTGAATGCCAACATTTTAAGATACATAGTGAATGAGGGATCCAAATGTAACAACCAATATAATCATCAAAATGGAAGAAAGAGGAAATTGTGATCAAAATATGCAAGTTGGACCCTCATCTTGATCAGAATTCCATATTTAACAATTCTTTGACACAATAAAAAACACATATGACTATATAAAGGGATTGTAATTTCTAGAAGAATATCAATACTCAACAATACCATGTGAATCCATCGACCTATTCATTCTGAATGTCCCAGACATACATAGAGTCATATACAACAACTGGAGTAAATTTATAAGCTATAAAATCTCACAACAACATTTAATTCAAGAGATATACTTGATCCTGAGAGTTGAATGAACGACAATTTATAAAGTCATAATCACCACGAAATGATGAGGAAAGGTGACCACTCCATACATCATATGCCTGAAATGTGGATTGGTTTTTTACATAATGTTAGCTTTCTGACATTTGACTACCCATATCCCTAGAAATCCCAAGGGATTATCCTATAAACATAATAAAGAAAATTAGAAACATGTGAGACCCTAGGTCTCCCTGAGATCCCTTGATCTAGCAAAGACATAAATGACTTTACTCAAACAGTCTATGCCCCTGCATCACTAGGTTTATCAACCATTTTTTAAAATAGCAAAAACAATGGGTAATATATTTCTACATGTCGAGTCTCTAAGCCAAACTACAACCAATTGTAGTCCAGTCCACAAATTCTCCATTTTCCATGTAACTTTTGGTTGGTTTCCATGGTTATACAACAATGGAAATGGTGAACACCCATGAACTACCTAGAGTGCGTCGTGAGAGTGTTCCCAACCATGATCGAGTCAATTATATTTAGAGGATATGGTGGCAACCCTGTATCACCCCTTTTCTTGCCTCACATGTCCTAATAGTCCCTTGCCCCTTTCTTTTACATATACAAGGGACGTAAAGGCCAAAACATGTCAAAATAGCACTCCTAAATTCAAAGAAGTTTAAACCCAAGTGTGCATGGAAAAGTCACCAATGAGGGTGAAGAAGTGCCTCAACTTCTAGAAAGAAGTTGAACGAAACTCACTATTTAATTGTTAAATGTTTAATTTTAAGTTTTAAATGTATGTAAGTGAAGGCCATTATATTGCTTGTAACTTGAGTTTTCCTTAATTTACATTTTCAATTTTGAGGAGATGTCATTATATACCATGTATACGTTTCTAATTATTTCCTTATTTTTTTTTATTGCAGTTGTGGCTATGGACACCAATGCTGAAATATTGATTGAGCTTGCCTAGTTGAGAGGTCTCAGTACTGCTTTTAGTGGTGGTGATAGGATTTGACGTTCACTTGCATCCACTTTGGATGCAATTGTTGAGACTATTACATTGTCAAACAACACACTATATGATATTACTTCATATAGAGAAAGAAAAATACGTGAGTATGCTGATGGGCTTAGCTATAGTGCAATAAAAAAGTTGAAAATTACCAAAGAGCATATATTTTCATTGTTTAGGGACCCTTGCATGGGGGAAATCCCAAATGCAAATACACCACATATCTCTATCGAGTGGTGCACATATCAACCATTTGTTGATAATTGGATGGACAGATGGTATATGGTTATTGATATGCCACCACACAACAACAGGGAAATCCCCTTGTACTTCCTTCAAAAGATGTATGCAGAGTTCGTGTTGGGTAAACATGTAAACTATTTTGATATATTGGCGTTTTAGGGGATCGGTGGGGGGATGCCCCAAAACTGACCCAATGCCAAGCTTCAAGATGTTGATCACCCTATCCCTGCACCTCCTAGGCAGTTTCCTGGGCCATATGTCCCACCTGTACATCATGTTATTCCACAGACACATGATGCATTTTTGAGTTTGGCACGGGCCGTTGTTCGCCATAGAACTATGGTTCAACATATGGGTGAGGAAGGGACATCTGTCCCTGGTGTGGTACATATGCCGGGTCTTCATGGTGCAGGACCATCTTTTAGTGCAGTACCACCCACTAGTGCAGTACCCCCATCTAGTGCAGGACCATCTACTAGTGCAGCACCATCAGTACATTCCCAGCCTACTTTTGAGCCTCATGAGTGCACATCGTGTGGTCGTCCATGCTATGGTCTTTCGTCAGATGTTGTCTTCAGTGGGTTTTTGAGTGATGTATGTATATGGTTAATTGTAATAAATTCTTTATTTATTTTCCTCTTTGTACACATATGTATAGTTTGAGCTAATATATTAATTTTGTGAACTTGCAATTGATGCTTTATGCCGACAGTGACGCCCCAAAGTATCATGTTCCACACTCGACACAGGGGCATGACATTCCATCCACTGATCCCTTGGTTGGTGTATAGATTCCTATAGCACCCATTTCCGTATCTCACATCGAGGTAAACATTTTAAAATTTCAGTTTTTTAATACTTGTTAATTTGTTAATTTCCACATACTGTACATGTTAGTTCACTAATTTTATCTACGGTCTAATATTTACAATTATTAAACTTGCAGATGCCAGATCCTTCACGGGGGAAAGCAATGATGGAGGTAGGATCCATGGTCATATCGACCGAGGAAATATCTGGGCAGATGCCAGATCCTTCATGAGGGAAAGCAGTGATGGAGGTAAACATTTTAAACATTTAAAAAATGTCATTTTTTAAATACATGTATGTTCGTTGAATCATGCATGTCTAGCTACATGAACTCTTGTTAACTATAGGCACCAACCGAAACACCTGGACCATTTCTTGGAGTTGTATCTCCTCATAGGCCATATGTGAACAAGGGTTAAGTGTATATGAGACGGCCTAATCCTAGAAAGAGTGAAGTTGTCCACAACCATGGAGATACTGATACCATGGTAATTTGTATATTCTTCGATGATATTTCTTGGTTAACTTGAAATCCAGTGCATAAAATGTTTTGTTAATGTTTGATTTGCATGTTTACTGCATCAGGAGCCAGAGTTTACTATTGAAAACCTTGTAGGGATGGTTGATGAAGCAGTTAGTGCTGCATCTACAATGGCAACAAGTCACACATAGGTACAACTATTTCAACATGATCATTACATAGTTTATTATTATTGGCGTATGTTTATTCATGCATGTCTAACTATTTCAACATTTGGTGATTGTAGCCACCAGCAGCAAGAGTTATTGATGCAACATTCAATGTGGTATCTGCAATAACAACAAGCCACACATAGGTACAACTATTTGAACATGATATAGACATAGTGTGTTATTGTTGTCTATTGTTTATTCATGCACATTTCTAACTATTTCAAGATTTGGTGATTGTAGCCACCACCACCACCACCAGTTCCTGCCCCCTTTGGTTTGACCATGGATGTGACCATCCTTCATGTTCAACCAACAGCTCCATCTGCTACACAATAAACACAATCCCCTTTGTCATAGTCTCTCACTAAGGTGAGATGTCCATTAATGAACAATTGTTTCATGCAATGTCCATTAACATTTTCATAATTTTTGAGTTAATTTAGATATGGTATTTTATTGAGCTAATGTATTAGTACATAGTTAGTTGAATTTAACAATTTATATTTAATTTGCAGGATCCAGAGATGCACACTGGTCCTATAGTTGTGCCTACAGGATCACCCTCAAGAAAGAACAAGAGGAAGCTTGAGTTTTGATGTGTCTTATGGGATATGTACATATCGATACATGTACATGTGGCTTGGACAATTTTGGATACATGTACTTTTGGAGACATGTACATTGACATTTCACTTACATGTACATGTAGCTTGGATAGTTTTGGATACATGTACATGTGGCTTGGATAGGCTTGGATAGTCTTGGATAGTTGTGGAGACACATGTACTTCTGGTTACTTTTGGATATATATGTACTTTTCGATACTTTTGGATATATATGTACTTTTCGATACTTTTGGATATATATGTACTTTTGGAGACATGTACATTGACATTTTAGTTATAAATAAATGATACATTTCACTTTGAATTTGTTCTTTGGTTTCCACATGTTCTTGTGTCAATCTATTGTATTGATTTGTGAGGATTATCTATTACTTATGAATGCACTTTGTCAAAAGAAAAAACTATTATATTTAAAGGTTTCAATGATCTCAATACATGCACACTAAAGTCAAAGTTATTGCTCGTGTAATTTAATAAATATAAGTGCAATACAATGTATTTCAAGGTTTCAATGAGCGCACTACTTACACACTAATTGGATATATCTAATTAAAAATTGTGAGTTTGGATTCATTAAATTACAAGTTAAGTCAATGCTCAAGTGTAATTTAATAAAACTAAGTGCAATACATGCTTCACATTTCATCAACAACCAACAACACTATTCAACAAAACTCATGCACCCAATGACTAATCACTCAGCATTAAAGGAACTACAATAGAATCCAAAGACTGAGAACCAACTTTGTGAATCAACATGATTTGAAGCATAAGTCCACCGGATTTGAAAAAGTTCAGTTCGACATTAGATTGATTCTGAATTGAGTTGTGACAGTAAGATAAGATTAGGGTTAGGATTAGGGTTTCCTTGGTAGGGTTATGGTAATGGGCCATGCATGTTAAACAATAAACCCTAGTTAGGGATAGGGTTTTCCAAGTTTGGCCTTCGTTGGCATGAAATGCATTGTCCAGCTTTGGCTCTCATTGGCTTGACTGCATTTTCCCTGCTGAGCGAAACCCTAGCTTCAGAAACCATCGTAGACGGAGTTCACCAAGAAATGGACAGGAGGGAGAGGCCCCCCTTAACTAAAATCCCATGTCATGAATCCAATGGAATCGACGGTTCATCGATTGGAGGCCCGAGCATCGATCTATGGTGAGTTGCAGGTCACCTCCAGATACCATTCAGGGACACCTGGTGGACTTAAGCCCGGTGCGCAAAAAACCTCACGGAGTAGCAATTTTGAATTTCTTCAACTCCTGCTAGCGTGTTTGGGCATGGAAAATATGGCAATGCCAACCGTATCCCCACCATCTGTGGCTTTCCAGCTTTGGCCCTCGTTGGTGTGACTGCATTGTCCCCTACTGAGCGAAACCCTAGCTTCAGAAACCACCATAGACGGAGGTCATTGGGCAATGGACAGGAGGGAGAGGCCCCTCCCTAGCTAAAATTCCACGTCACGAATCCAACGGAATCGACGGTTCATCAATCGGAGGCCCGAGCATCGATATATGGCGAGTTACAGGTCACCTCCAGATACCGTTCAGGGACACCTGGTGGACTTGGGACCGACATGCAAAAAATATCACGGAGTGGCAATTTTGAATTCCGTCAACTTCTGCTAGCGTGTTTGGGCATGGGAAATATGGAAATGCCAACCACATCCCCACCATCCGTGGCTTTCCAGCTTTGGCCCTCGTTGACATGACTGCATTGTCCCCTACTGAGCGAAACCCTAGCTTCAGAAACCACCATAGACGGAGGTCATCGGGCAATGGACAGGAGGGATAGGCCCCCCCAGCTAAAATACCACGTCACAAATCCAACGAAATTGACAGTTTGTCAATTGGAGGCCTGAGAATTTATCTATGGCGAGTTGTAGGTCATGTCCAGATACCGTTCAGGGACACCTGGTGGACTTGGTCCTGGTGCACAAAAAACCTCATGGAGCGGCAATTTTGAATTCCGTCAACTCTTGCTAGCGTGTTTTGGCATGGGAAATATGGCAACGTCAACCGCATCCCCACCATATGTGGCTTTCCAGCTTTGGCCCTTATTGGCGTGACTGCATTGTCTCCTACTGAGTGAAACCCTAGCTTCAGAAACCACCGTAGATGGAGGTCATTGGGCAATGGACAGGAGGGAGAGGCCCCCCCCAGCTAAAGTTTCACAATTTCAAGTACACGAATGACCCAACATGTCAGCCTCCCAAAATTTTCTATTATGCATATGAAACATTAACCTTTCGAAAGCATGAGAGGTTCCAAATTTTGTTTGTTTATTAAGTTTATCACTTAATATTTTCACATGCATGATGTTTACCTACTTCACATGCATAATGTTAGCACATGTTACTTTTGAATACTTCATATGCATAATGTTGAAGCATGTTACTTTTGAGTTGTTTGTGTCAATATTAGTAGGTTATTTTCTTCCACTTTCAATGTTCAAAAAAACATAATCAACTAAAAATAGATTTAAATAAATTACTTATTATCTTTTATTATCTTTAAAGTAGAAATTAAACTTCTCAATTAAAAAAAATGAGATGAAATTCCAACACTACTAGGCACTACCCCTTTGGCAATGGACATGCGGGTATAAGAGGTGAGTTGTCAAGAGGGAAATTATACAAGCCTTAAAACATAAGTTTATCATTATGGCATCTTGTTTCCATCATCCTAGTTGTATATATCGGCTGAAAATATTGACAATATTACCTACTTAAAAAATTAGGGTTTTAGTCCTGTAAGAGAGCCTACAAAGAACTTTGATAGGTATGACCTACAGAGGTACATGTATGTATTCTAATGTTATGTATATCCTGTGAATGAGATATTGAAATGTTCATATGATTGATATATATGGTTTATTGATCATATGTAAAATTTGGCATGTTCATTAACTTGACATACAAGAGAACTTTTGGCATATTTATAAACAACATTATGGAAAATTTTGCATATCAAGAACACAAAATTGACATATTCATAAAAAACATACATGGGGAAATTTAAATTATGATACATACCTCATCATGCTAGATCCCACCTATTATCATACAACCAAGCCCTCTAGACCATCTCTTATAATGATGGTCTCCATTAGTCTCTCGTGCTCTGTATCCGGTAAGAAGTCTGCGTACCTTCGATGAATTTCGGCTAGGCATTGTTCGTACCTGGAGGTTTGTACCAATGATTAAGTTGGTAAAGTGATACACACTTGCACCTGGTTTATAATCCCTGTAAACATATCCACCCTTCTTTCTTGCATTGTTGTCATGTGTAAGGTATTCACCTTTAACAACCATAGACCCAGTGGGGAAGTGGTTGTTTTCATCATCAGTTGTGGACATAATGAGGGTTTGCTTTCCCTCTATACAACGTGCCAACCAGTAATCACCACCCCATTCACTATCTTTTGAGGCAACCACTGCATATATGTTTCCTGCAGAGTATGGTTGTAGGTATATGATCAAATATTTTCCGTGTGATACAAGGACATTAATGTGAGTTTCAAGACTACGTAAATTTAACAAAAAATGTTAAGGAAATGCATCATACCAGGTTGTACAAGGTCTGATACATGATCAAAATCTATAGAAATAGACGATTGGTCTTCTTCCAACGGATTTAACTCAAAAATTGCATGCTGATCAAGTGGAAGTGATATGCAATCCCATCCATCAACCCAATCCAATGATTCACACACATCCCAGTCACCATCACAGCAAGGTAGGAAAAAACAAGTGAGCTTTCTGGTCCAAATTTCAAATACTGGATTATCAGAATTTCGAACCGAATGAAAGCCACGAGTGCCAGAAACAGTCTTGCATTCCCATGCATGTGAACGATCTATGTCTACCACCTCCCAAAAAAATCTCTCCACATGTCTCTTTCTTGTGGATTGTACTCGCATAGCTGATTCCTCTCCCATTACTGACGTGCACCACCTGACTATAGATTGAGCATTTCGAATAGTAGATAATTTAAATTCCTCTCTTCGTAGGGCTCTTTTGACACATGCTCCGGCTCCATCATGCTCTCCTTTACTATGCCCCATCTCAAAATAGTTCCACATATGTGGAACTTTGTAGTTTTTATGCAATGAACACAACCATTGAAATATGAGTGCATTTTTTAACTGACCAGCACATCCATCAGACCAAATCCAGTGTCGATCCATATGTATGTTCCTACCCTTCAAATGATCATAGAACATGATGAAGCAATGGCGTAAATAGTGGAAGTCATGGCACCTATCATCACTTATGTAGAAGTGATATTCCTTTAGAATTTCTCTTTGCTCTTCACTACTATTTGGGCCATTCCTATATGTGATATGCACCATCAAGGAAACCTGCTCAGAGTGATAATACTGACTTTGGATCTCATTTTGAGGTTGCAGAGTGTAGTTCTCGGCAAAATCAACAACTGAAAGTATAATACCACGAGGAAATGTATCTCTGCATATTCTAAACTTCTCATCTTGCCATCGTGCTAAGTGGACATGCTGAACATATTGACGTGTCTTTTTCAATAAATTCCTTAATGAAGACACTAACTTGTACCTGTTGACACAAAATGATCTCAATATCAGGTTTTTTTGTAAGGAATGAAATGCAACTGTTCAAACATAATTTTATAGATAAATGCATGTACCTGAGATGTCACCAATTGTATTTTTTTGCTTTCTTTCCTGGGACTATTTCATAGCTGATATATTTGAAACTTTTCATGTCTGTAACCATATTCCCAAATTCATTGTCTCCAGTCTTGTGCATACATTGGCTCAATAATGCCATTCCAGCATAGTTGGAGCAAGTTCCATCCAAACAGGATTTTGCATAGTAAGTTTTCCCCTCAGGCCTATTGCACATGATACTATGAATGAATTCTCTTGATGAGGTCGGTGGTATTGTCAAGGAGCAATCCTGCACATGGTTAGTATGCAACAAACGACGAATGTACAAAAATGTTTCATAGTAATATTCATATTCTACATGGTATCTACAACAACAAGTGTTACAAAGAGTATTTATTCTAACATACCAGGGCTTACATTTCTCAAAAGATCTTTGCCCCAAATTCAATTGTCTATGTTCATTCCTAAATTTCTCGTATAGCATTGTCAGTGTTATATCAAGAAGATGCTTAATATGTGGTTCACGGTCCTTTGAACCCCTTCTTAGTTTTAGTACATCCTTCCGGTTTGAAGAAGGCCTTGTGTGATCATGCCAAAAACTCTGCACTAGTCCCTTTACTGCATCAACTAGCTTCATGTCACGACGTGGCAACCGACCAATAAAGGCCCAAAAATATGTCTGGGCAGTTGTGTCAAGATGTTCTCTTCTAATAGAATACCTATGGAGGGTTTTTACATTCAAATTAACTAGTTTAGATGTAGGCTTAAGAAAACGAAGGACCCTGGTGTTCTTATTTACAATTCCTTGTGACAACACACGACGAGCCGCATTGCGGTCCTTTGACCGTGTGTTCTTACCAATTTTACCAAAGGCATCTACTAAGCTTTTAACTATATGAGAACTTAGTCCAGAAGGCTTTATCATCTTTATCCCTAACGATTTCCTAACAATATTCATGCCCCTAGATTTTAACAATGATAAAAGTAATCTACATTTATCTCCACATTTAGAAACAAAATATTTATTTAGTATCTGTTGAGTTTGATAAGCAATAGTACGTTTAGATAGCGTACCTTCAATGGAATTGAGGAGTCCTTCATCAACTTGTATGCGCTTTGGAGTTCTTCAACGTGTGCTTTCTAATGGAGGTATGGGGGTTGGATTTCTATCATCTAGTGCATCAACAATACGCTCTAGCATTTCAGTAGCAACTTGTTGTCCTTCACTATCTTCCTGGTAGTTGGATGGTGGAAGTCCAACATCCTCATCGATGGTCCGATTAATATTTTGTTCTTCAACAGTAGGCTCCATGTACACTGCCTCT
>LPNX011181971.1:183916-201416 GCA_001517045.1 Pseudotsuga menziesii | reverse complement strand
TTTATGATAAGTGGCACTCAATGGTATCTGGATTATAATCATGATAATTTAATGATATTTATTGTGTGAATTAGAAAATGTGATAATTTCACACTGAAACATTATAAGTTTGTAAAGCAATGTGCCTACCATGTTTTTAGTATTAGAATCTACCTAGACAAGTCTTCAAATTTTTCATGATTATCCAAATCAAAACTCTATATTTTTATATTACAATATTAAGTGATTATATTGTAAATTTTTTCTAATACAATTATTAAAAAAATCATGCTACTTTATTTTATCATACCATGTTAAAATAATATAATATTTCTTTCCTATATAAGCCAGGGTCACAAGGTGACATTGGTACAAGAAAAATTGCCATGTGGTAGTGGATAAAAAATTTGAATTCCATGTGGCATTGCATTAAATATTTGAATACTGGTAAATGGCTCCATGTGGTATTACATTAAAGATTTGAATACTGGTAAATGGCATATGAATTATTTTAATAAGCTGATATATTGAATAATATTGTTGGTACTTGATTAAATAAACTCCAACAATCATATATATATGGGTGAGTGCACAAAGTTGAGGGACCTTTTAGATGCAATGGTAGATTGAAGCAAATAATTCAAGATCCATAAAACATAAATCATCCCAAGCAATGTTGGCCCTGCCAAGCCTTCCAACATGCTTTCTAATTATGATAGTTAACTAAAACGCGCGCGCGTTAAGTTTATGTAGTGATCCAATATGAAATTTCCAAACAAAGACACAATTTGGGGCAAATTTGGTTTAACTAGTCTTGACTCTAGGAGCTCCAAATGGCACAAAAGGGTCCTAAATTTGGTAGGGACTGATGGGTGAGTCTTAATACATCTCAACAGACTCTCTGGTCACTTTAGAACTTGGTTTATACCTATTCAACCTCATTTCGGGTTACTCGCAAGAAGGGAAAAATTACTAGTAAATTGTGGTGAAATTTCCCTTCGGGTGTAAGCAAAAAGGGCTTCCCAACTCATATGTGACCCTCCCAAATTGATAAAAAGAGTATGGAGATTGATACTATACCTCATTGGCTATCATTATATTTGGTTATAATTTCTTCAAACTAGTTATAGAACTCCACATTCGAATGTTAATTTTTAGTGATATTGTTTAAGGGAAATGCCATTGATAGCTTTACTTCAACTCATAAAATGTACATGAAATGGTTCAAAATAGAGCATGAAGAATTTATACCATATAAAAAATACAAATATCCTACTTAAAAAATTAATATCAGAGAAACTCCTCAATACAAATCAGATACACGACTCCTTCAAAATGGAAACCAATACATGGAAACTAGTCAAACCATAGCTTGGAAATGTGGGAATTTTGCATATGTACTTCTACTAATTTGACTTACAGAGAGTATGGGGAACATATTACAGATCCAAACATCATTCACTCATGTTGAGGCATCAAATGAGCTCAATAAAGTGCAAGCACCATTCACACTAGTGCGCCATCATATGAAAACATGGGAATAATTGAGATGGGGAATGAAAGATTGGGGAAAGAGATTAATAATGAACTGTAATAGCATTCTATTTTCAATAAAAAATTCCATTCAGCTCCAAATAAGAGGCCAGGGTTTCCCCTCCAACAACCAATTTAAATGGGAATACAACTCCCTCAAAATTGGCTCACTAGCAGGGAGAGTGAGCACTCACCATGCAATGGAAAAGCTAGTGCTTTCCAAAATGCCCAAGGAAAATTCTCAAAATGATCAAAAGATATTCTCATTTCTCATGAAATATTTTTATAATACTCATAAGCTCCTCTAAGGTCAAATTCCCCTCCATCGGCTTCCTCTAAATCACCCTAGTTTTTTAGTAACCCCTATGACACTTGTCCTCTTCCTTATGCCTAAATCGTCTTCCAAATTCAAATGGATTCCAATAACCTCCAAATTCACCCTCTTGCTGGATGTTTTTATCCCTAACATGTCATATTTTCATAGGTCTGCAATCGGGCCTAATTTTTTCATATAATCATCCATCATTGTTTTCATAGAGTGCATGAAATCTCTCTCTAAGTGGCACATATTTTCTTCCTAGTATATTCCTCTTCCATGGGGAGTTATTCCTTTTCACCAATTAGAATCCTTTGGCTCATGATATGTTACTTGACACCTCTTCATGTCCCAAGAACGTTCCATTCCTCATAATTCTTAATTTTGGATAGTTCATGACAACTGTAGGAGGAATCTAGCCACCCAAGGTCTCCATGAACCTACAAGTATCTCCATGAAGAAATCCCACTTTATTTTCTCCATATTTATTATTTATATGATCCAATTTAATGTGTATATGGAAAATTAAGGTCCTCTAGGGTCTCATAGCTCCCTTATTGCAAAATTTAATGCCTCCACCATAACCCAGGGAACTAGTAGGTTGGTGAAACATTGTTAACTAGTAGTCTTATTGGGATGGGGACATGACAGTTTCTTTAAACACACACATGTGTTTTGTAAAATATGATTTATTCTTAAAATAGGTTGTTCATGTCATTTTATCTACAACAATGAACTTCAATGTGTTTGGGTCAACCAAATCATGGAAGGGTGAATGCAATTTGGGTGATAAAGGAAGACAATTTACACCTTGGGTATCAATCTCTTCATTTTGAGGCATTTACACCAAATCTTGCCCTCCTAGTTTGCCTATTTTCAATAATTTGTATGCCCTAATATGAATTGAAACCATACATTTTTTAATTTTTATGGTATAAAATAAATTCATATGCCCAATGGAAACCAAAACCCCAATTTACTCATAAAAAACAAATCAATTTCACTATTTGCATATATATTCACAAGCATCCATGTGAATCCAAACCAAATTTCACAAATATGCAAAGTTTCTCAAGTATATTGCAAGGTTGAATACAACTAAAAATAACTTAAAGCATAATCCATATCTCCCCCAAAAAACATAAACAAACACGCTAAATCCCTTGCCTCTACCCGAAATATCAAAGTTGGTCGTGAAAGTACATTAATCAACACCTTATAGTTTTGTTGAAACTTCCTAATCCAAGTGTTAAAATAAGGTATAGAAGCTTCCCTTTCTTAACAAATATTTTCCCATGACTGAAGGGTACATTTTGGTTTAGTTCAAGGCAATGGAGTTCAACAATAGACTCTACCAATATCAAGATACATAGGTGTTGATGTATTTGTAACTTCGGAATGTATTCACTTGTATATTTTATATTGTATTTCATTGTACCCTGAAGGATATGTTTGTTCCTCCGATCGGGAGAGTCATTAATATAATAAAGTCATGTAAAGTCATTGAGGTTAACCTTCTACTGTAAGTAGGGGAAATAGTCCCCACAGTTGATTCATATTAGGGTTATTAGGCTCTCCTAGTGAGGTCGGCCTTGTAGAGAAATTGGCAATGGAAAAAACATATAAATAGTTAGTGAGACTCTCTATTTGTCACACACACTAACTCAATAGTAGCGAATGAGTGAGAGAGGAGTAGCTCGCACAAGTGAGAGAGAGAAAAATTGTCGGAGATCATCTTTGTATCTTTGGGTTTTACTTTTTCTATTGGTTCTCATTCTATCTATGAGGAAGTTGCGGGGTTTTCTCCAATATGTGTTCCCTAAGGAAAATTCTTTGTGTCTCTTATATCTTGTGATTATTGTTGTGCACGTTATTCTTTCAGATAAGATCCTATATCATATTGATTAAATGATAAAAATATAACATGGTATCAGAACCTCTCTAGAAGAAGACACTTTGCAACTACAAGAACTAGGGATTCCTAGTTGAAGGTCTTCTCTCCATAGATAATAAAGAAAGGAGGGCTAGGCTAAAACACCTCACTAGGGTGCATATATTGGTGGTATCAATTTCTGAATCAGAGAAGTTTCACTATACAACCGAAATACAACTACAATGGTAGCTAATGGAAATTAGGGTTTCATGCCTTGAAACCCTAGAGAACTAAATTTAGTAATCTTAGAACTTTCGCTATAATGCGAGATTTGAGAAGCCTCAGAAACCAAAATTTTTATAGGACGAAAATAAATCCCTTTTGTACACTGTGTAAAAATTTCATCCTCATATTCTCTATACTTCAGGATATATGGTTCCTCCAAATAAGGGTTCCATCCTCCTCCAGAATACAGTCATAAACATGTGACCTATGGATATTTTCTATATCTTGGGCCAGGAAGGTCCAAACTAAATTTCACAAGATGTTGTAGGTATGAAACTGACTGTGGTTTATGTGGTAAGTTTTTTAGACCCGGTGATCCAGGAGGATATTGGTGGCCACCCACCTATTCCACTTGGACCCCCACCATTATTTCTTTCAGTTTTCCAGTTTCCTTAATTGTAGCACAATTTACTATTTTGGCAGTTTTCAAGTCCTAAACTTCTGGAGCCGTTTTGAGGCCCTAAATGACATTTTTTTGGCATCGAATGGTGGGAAAAATACGAGTCTATGAGTCCATTTTAGACTCAATATATTTCATTTATGGATGTAGTCCTTAAACAGATCTTTCTAACGATTTATCATGCGCGTCAAACAGAGATAATATGCTAAAGTTACGACCCCGGGAAATTGATGTACCAAGTTACCCAATGGGGCCAACATTCCAATGTTTCACCTCCTAGGGTTAGGTTTTTGGATGTGTAGGGTTTCCATTATTTCTCAATAATATATGGGCCTTCAAGTCTCATTATAACACGAAGAGTTGAGAGGCATGTAGCCGCCACATCTCTTCTCAAAGATAAGCTACCGACACTCTAGCTAGTTTATTTCCATTATGTATGTAAACAAGTTTCAGTTATTGATTAATGAAATGAAGTGTTATTTCCACTGCATATTTGTTTCTATGGTTATGTGTGTATTTTGTTGTATTCCTGCATAAATCCAGATTAGTGGTATTGGAGCAATCTGCTCTTTTTCGATCCTTCTTTGCATGTCCCCAACGAGGGCGGGGTATAAAGAGTTAGGGCTCGATCTAGTTGAACCTTTGCAAGATCAACATCGAAAATCCTGACGGCCACCCATGGGGGACGAAAAGAAAGACGAGGGTGCAGAATATCCTATCGAAATGTTGCTCGAGGAGGGCCTTGAAAAATAAAGGAATGCGATGATGGATAACTTTGCCCAAATCGTTCACTGACTTCCCACTAGCAACCACTTTGGAGGCGCAAACCCTTTTAAGGTACAAGTAAACTTTGACATTCCCATATTTGATGGCCAAATAGATGCAGACATTGTAGATAGATGGTTGAATCTATTAGAAGGATATTTATCAGTCCATGACTTTTTTGACCAGGAAAATATTACTTTTTCTCTACTCAAAGCCGCCCCCCATGTCAAGGACTGGTGGGACACCTACTGTGAGAGAAAGGACGAGGAGGAACCCTCTCTGTTCTTGGCCATACCCACTTGGAATTCTTTCCAAAATGCCATAAAGGGACAATATTATCCTGTGGGGAGCTATGAGGACCAGTACATACAATGGACTACGCTATGGCACCAAAGAGATCAAGATGTGCATGAGCTGACGAATCTATTCCATACCCTGCACACCAAGTTGGGTATCAAAGATTCATAGAAACATTTGGTTCTGAAGTAATGCAATTTTCTGCATAGATACATTCAGGAGGAAATGGAGTTCCTCGACTTCTCCTTTCTTGGTATGGAATATTGGTATGCTGCCAAAATTGAGCAAAAATTCAAACAGAAAAAGTGAGACCTTGGATCATGGAATCAGAAGCAAGGGAAAGGTTCCCCCAAACTATAGAACCAAGGACACATCTAAGGCATGGAAAATCAAGAAAACTTGTCAAAGCCACAAGTAAAGAGCAACATTGCAAAGCCAAAGAAGGAAGCGGGAAAGTGGTGCAAGTTCCATAAGATCCCCACTCACAACACAAGTGAGTGTTGGCCAAGCAATCATTGGTGGCTGAGATAAAGGCTTCTGAATCAGATGCATAATCTGACATTGAATTAGAACCTGAGAAGGGGAATGACAGAGGGAACAAGATTATCAATGCAGAGCCCAATGCCACCATTGCCACCATGAAGATCCAAAAGGAAGAACGAGAAGATTCAGAGGAGGAGGAGCAACTTTTCCACTCCCAGATGTGGGTAAAGGGTCCCTGCTTCAGTTCATTGTCGACAGTGGGAGACAAAAAAACCTAATTTCAGTAGAGGTCATGAAATGATTGGGTTTTCCAAACACATCACACCCACAACCGTACACCATCGGGTGGCTTCACCAAGGACGGGTCTCCGCGTCAGCCAGCAGTGCCACCTTCCCTACAACATCAAGCCCTTCATCGATGAGGTATTATGTGATATTACTCCTCTTGATGTTTGTGATGTATTATTAGGTCAACCATACTTATGGAAGCGACACGCTATGTATGAGTCCTAGCCTTGCGCTATTATTATTACGTTGGGAAATAATTTGTACAGGATACCAGAGGTACCACCTCCTGCAGCTATCTCTTTGTTTACTGCAAAACAATGCAATAAGCTCATTTCCAAAACCAGGAAGTTTGTTTTCTTGATGATCCACCCTTAGGGAAAGAAGAAGATCGTGGCCACGACCTCCAGATAGGTCCCCTCCACACAACAGCAACAAATGGATAAGGTCATGGAGGAGTACAGGGACATATTCACCTCACCCACCAGGGTGCCTCTTCACTATCAGGTCAAGCACCCCATCGATATGAACCTAGGTGCGCCGCTGCCCAATGGACCGATCTATCAATTCTCTGTTCTGGAGAATGATGAAATCAAGAGGCAAATTTAGGAGCTGCTGCAGAAGGGTCACATTCGGCCAAGTTCATCACCCTGTGGGAGCTTGATCTTGTTGGTGCAGAAGAAGGATGGGACTTGGAGACTCTGTATTGATTATCAAGCACTAGACAAGATCACTATCTAGAATAGGTACCCAATCCCCTGGATTGATCACCTCCTGGAATAGATTAAAGAGGTGAAATATTTTAGCAAGATCGACTTAAATTCTGGGTATCACCAGGTACTGATCGAACCGACTGATGTGTGGAAGACTGCCTTCAAATCCAAGGAGGGCCTTTTCGAATGGTTGGTCAAGCCTTTTGAGCTGACGAATGCTCCAACAACCTACATGATACTGATGGATGACATCTTGCGGCCATTCACCAACTCATTTGTAGTAGTGTACTTGGATGACATCTTGATATTCAGCCAGAGTTGGGAAGAGCACCTCCACCACATCCGACAGGTCCTCCTAACATTGCGGCAACACAAGTTATGTGCCAATTTGGACAAGTGCACTTTTGGCATGACCTAGGTTCAGTATCTGGGATACATTATTGATGAATGTGGGGTACATATGGATCCAACCAAGATCCAAATCATTCAGGATTGTCTAGCACCAACTACTCGAATAGAGCTTCACATATTTTTAGGCCTTGCTAATTTCTACCGCAGGTTCGTGTTGGGATTCTCTCATATCACTTGGCCCTTGAGTCAGGTCACCAAGGGAGGAGCGAAAGAAAAATTATTTTGGTCAAAAACTCAACAGAAGGCATTTGCAGAATTGAAACATCGCCTCTACTGTGCCCCAGTGCTCACATTACCCGACTTGCAACAACCATTTGAGATTGAGATAGATGCCTCTGACTATGCTATTGGGGCAATCCTTACTCAATAAGGGCATCCAGTGGCATATCACAGTGAGACACTATCTGACACAGTCCACAAATATCCCACTTATGACAAAGAGATGTATTCCATTGTACAGGCTTGCCAACAATGGAAGCATTTCATTTTGGGGAAGGAAACGATCATCCACATAGACCACCGACCCCTGCAGTTCATACAGACATAAGGGAAGTTACAGAATGATCACCATCAAAAGTGGTCCACATGTCTACAACAATTTCATTTGAACATCAAGTACAAGAAGGGGAGCACCAATAATGTTGCAGATTGCCTCAGCTGACCCCTGATCGTGGCGATAACCACTGTGCTCAACTCTTGTGGGAACGAGACTTCTGATTGGCTGCTTCTCTACAAGAGTGATCCAGAATTTAGCCACACATACTATACACTCTTGGAGGGAAACCAAGTTCCAAAATTTCACCTAAAAGATGTACTACTATGTCACATGGGACACCTTTGTGTTCCTTCAAGTGAGCGTGCCAAGATGATTTGGGAAACGCACTACAGTTGGGTCTCTAGGCATTTCAGGGTCGAGAAAATAGTGGCAGTATTGCAAAAATATTTCTATTGGCCAAACCTTTGACAGGACGTCGGGAAGTACATCCGATCCTGCACTGCCTGTGCCATTGCCAAACCATCCATCAAGAAGCAGGGCCTCTATACTCCGTTGCCTACCCCTAGTTGATCTTGGGAATCCATCTCCATGGATTACATGTTGGGCCTTCCTTATACTAAGCACGGCAATGAATGTGTGTTTGTGGGCATTGACAAATTCTCAAAGATGGCCGTAATGGTGGCCTACAAGAAGAATATCACAGCAGAAGCCGCTGCTAAATTCTTCTTTGAACAAGTGTGGGTACACTTTGGGATCCCATAGTCTATAATCTCAATTCAGGACAGTAGGTTCCTTAGTACATTTTTGTCTAGCCTATGGTCAAAGCTAGACACCAAGCTCACAAAGTCCATAACTTTCCATCCCCATACCGATGGCTAGATAGAGGTCGTCAACAAGATGATTGTACACATTTTGCGCATGTACAACTCAATGCATCCACGCACATGGGATGAGAGCCTCCCCTATGTACAACAAATCTATAACCGGGCCCTCCATAGCTCAACCAACCACAGCCCCTTTCAGGTGGGCTTGGGATTCCAACCACCTGGGCTTTGGAAAAGACAAAGAGTGTTATTTTCAAGGAGGACATGCTGCCACCATTGAAAAAAAGAGAAAACTTCTTCCTTACCTTCCCTGTTAAATTTTAACGAGTCCAGGAAAGTTAACTCGGATCCCTCTTCATTTTTTAACAAGACTGAAGATACGAGAAAATAATGCTTGATAGTGTCACTGATTCGTGGATTTAATGAGCCCAAACTAGTACATGCTCAGTTGGTGTTTTCACATTTAGAGAGTCTGAAAACTCCAAAGAAGACTCCAGGGGGGGTCCTTTTTTGTCCAATTTAGTCTCTTGAGGCTAAAAAAGTGTAAAACATACCACTGAAGAACTCTCTTAACTTTCGTAGAAGAAAAGGTGAACCTTTTTCATACTTAGTCAGGGAGGTTTGAAAAAGGTTAAATTACCACCTACTCAACGCTCCTTCCAAAACAACATAAAATAGCTTGAGTTTTACGAGTGTGAAGGAAATCAAGATCACTTGGAAAGATCCATTTGATTACAAGAAATGGGACTTACAACAATAAACTCGTTGCTTTGTTCTGAAGTGTTTAACGAGCATGACAAAGACACAAAGTACACTCAGAATCTTTTTCATGCTTAGGTCCAGAGCACAAAAAAGAGAAAACTAAGCTCATACCGGGTGTTCCTTTTCCATAAATTTAGTCCCTCAGGTCCGAAAAAGTGATAAACGTATACCTGAGAATACTCTTCTCAATTCAAAAAGAAAAGAGAGTGATCCTTTCTCGTATTATTCTGTATGGTCCGAGAAAGAGATAACTTACCACCAATGTGGATGCTCGTTCACATATTCTTAACGAGCTTGAACAGACAAGTTAACTCGGCAGTCAAGTTTATTTTGAAGGAGTCAGACATGGGCCTAAAGAAACTCCATAAGGGTGGGGAGTCCTATAAAGGGATAGCTTGTAAAAAGAGATTCAAAAGAAGCTCTATTTGGCGTGAAAAATAGCTAAGAGGAGACCCCTGTACTTGAAACAATTGCGGCATGAGTACCAAAGAACAACATAGGCTTGAAAGGAAGATACTCATGAAAAAAGGGTCCTATCCACGGAAGAACAATGGTAAAAACAGGGAACTAATGGTTTATAATACCATAGTTCGTGGCAAAATGTTGAATGCTAAGGTTAATGTGGATTGAATAAAGATGCCAAAAATGTATTGGAAATGACAAACCACCCTATTGGAGCAACAACACTTGATAATGGTGGGAAGCCTATTTCAAAGCAAAAAGAAATATGGTATTAGTTGAATGGATTTTCAAACTATAGAAAAAACCCACTTAGAGAAATAAAATTTATATAAATAGTTGAAAATAAAAAAAAAACTCACCATTTGAAATTTTGAGTCATAAAAAGCAAGTTCTTCCCTCTACCTTTGTTCGATCATTGTGGACAATCCAATCGACGAAATCAAATTCCGCAAGTTCCAAGTAAGCCTACACCTTGAGCTCTTCATTTTGATCCTAGCAATTATTAATTTAGAGTCCGAATTTCATATTAAAAAGCATCCTGAAGCATGTCACAATGCATACGTGGGTTGACAGTGTGAAGACTCATGTACATGCATTTTGTACGTGAGTTGCCTATATAGACAGTCGTGTATAGTACGCGACATGTCTAACTAGATAGTCGCATGTACTGCGTGAAGGATAAAAAGCTAAATATGAGCAAAAATTTTAGAATTTTTCTATGAAATTACTGAATCAAATTACTTGTTTTGCTAGGTGAAAAGATGGTTCTGGAATGGAGGGAGCAAGAGCATGAAACAAAGGACCAAGCAACGCTCCAAAGTGCGCTCACTATACATGCATTGCGAACAAGTGGGCTACTAAAATTCTTTTGCACATCACCCATGCGAGCCAATGTCCGCCTTCTTGAGTTCATGATAAATTATTGGGATCATGATTTGGGGATGTTCAACCTACAGGGTGAAACCTTAGAGATTACTACTGAGGACATGCATTTCATAACCGGTCTGTCACGACGAGGAGCACCGGTCAACTTAGAGGCACTACTACATTTTGACCAAAAATCCGATGGCCGTCATGTCGGATTTTCGACACTTCCCTGTCGCATGTACGACACTTTGGTTTTTTTTGAAGCGTCGGAAACTTGTCGTCGGTTAAGCGACACTTAAGTAACCGTTGCTTAAGTGACACTTAAGTAACCGTCGCTTGAATTTAAATCGTCGGTTCTCCGACACTTATTAAGGGACAATGATGAAATTTTTTTAAAACTTTTGCACCCATAGGCGTCGCTTAAACGACGGAGAGATTGAGTAAGCGTCGAATTAGCGACATAAATAACTGTTGCTTAAGCGACGGATAGAAAGGGACACTGTCGGATAAGCGACGTTTACTAAGCGACAGATACAAAGAATACCTGTCAGATAAGCGACGGCTGCAAAGAATAACTGTCGGATAAGCGGCAGTTACTAAGCGTCGCTTAAGCGATGGACGTGATTTTTTTTTTTTTTTTAAATACCTACAAATCTGTGATATACTGGCTTAGCATGGGCATCTGGCATTCCATGAATAGTCGAAGCCAACCCACACTTTACAAGAAAGCTTGATTTCTATGTGCTATGCTGATTTTCCTAGCCATAATGCACTACACTTAGCATGTAGCATAGTTGGAAATGAGTTCAGATACTTAGGCAACTAGTGAACTCTTGTAGCACTGTAGCATGAAGCAATTTACTAAGCATGTGTTGGTGACAATTGTACCAGGAGGTAGATATGAACAGGATTTTTTTACAACGTATGATAGAGCTCTAAACAGATATAATAAGGACATAAACAGTGATACAAGTCTTCCACCATTAAATAACTCAAACTTACTTGCTAGAACTTTTTTTTAACAAACTTAATCTTATACCCACCACAGTGAGCCACTAGGAAGACACATTGAAAGTGTCAACCATGAAGAACTCTTAGTGGATCTAATTGTCCACTGAAGTAGCTTGATGAAACCGTAGATAATTCCTGGCGCCCTTTCCACTCCTCATGTGGTCTCAACATTATAGGTTGCTCAACTGCTACTGCTTTAATACAAACCATCTGTTTGTACTCTTCATCACCAAAATCAGGAATGACCTTAGCCTTCTTATCCCATGGGTTCCAAACAAATGCACACCAGAAGTAACTCAGGAAATGTGGTGATATTGCGAATATTATATGGTTGCATAGTTACAATATAAGTGACATAGTCATCATCCTTAGACATATATTAACAGTAGGTAAAACAAATCAAAAGCACCAACCTAATTAATTTCAAAATCTTTCAGATTTGGAACAAAATAATGGAAATTATTGAAGCACTTAACTAAATCAACTGACCGGTACCAAAGAATGAACTTACAACTTAAATTGAGATCTATGGTTAACCATTACCCTTTGCTATCTTTTTGTTGCATGGAAGGAACAGTGTTCATGTTATCCTTTGAATCCTTGGCCCCAAATGGAAGAAATAAACAAGACATGGACATGTTTCTTTCAGTTTCTGTGTTCTGCACTTAATCTGGGGATAAAGAGAATTTTCATTTTCTTCCACTCTTCCTCTGTTTAGGGATAAAAGATTGGTTTTCATTTTCTTCAAATTTTCATCCCTACCCACATAATGCTTTATGTAAAAAAATAGCCCTGCAATGCATATTGGTACAAGGCAAGGAAAGCATTATAAATAAGGCATCGGCATGTAAGGCATGCCCACCTGCATCAGGTAGACCCTCTTTCCTCAATTCAAACGTCCGTTTCTTTTCATGATCAATGACTGCAATCTTAGTTGGGGTACTAAGATGCACCCTATCCACCTGTGTAGGAGATTAAAACTCAACATAAGTTTTAATGCAAAATATATGTACACGTTTACATAAACAAAGCAACCAGCCACCGGAATTGCAATCAAAGCCAATCCCACAACTAAAGAAAACAATGGTGGCCTAGTAAAGGAAACTACCTCATTGTCAAAAGTAATAGCATCAGCTTGCTCTGTAAATCGTTCCTTCTGAAGTAAATTATCAAAATAGTCAATATTTTCCAAACCCTCCACTTGCACTTCACTGCATAGTAAGCAATGAAAACATAACCTTCAGTAGTTCTAAAGGAAAAGTAATCTGGCATAGAGATGACACTCTACTTGAAAAAGATGCATTACACATGATCACAAGTGGTCCAACATGACTGATGCATGCATGCATAGTCAATAAAACAAGAACTGCACAAAGCATTTCACTCCTAAATCTAAAATTAAGATCAAGAAGTCAGCAAGCCAAAGGCAAACCATTTTTCTGCAGACCTAAATATCTATTCCAAAATGCAGAGATCTAGAAACAATGTACTGACTACAATATGATTTGTAATTCCCATTTCTGAGCACACAAATTAGACAATCACAAGTTAACAATACATTCCTATCAACAAAATAAGGGCCGCTTGATTCCAATTCTTCCAATCTACTAATTTCAATAAAATTCTAGAAATCCATTTTCTATAGTAGTAACCAGCTAGCAACAGTTATTGACTGCACCTTATGTATGACACTGATAAATAAGTATGAAGAGCAAAGGTGAAAGAGAAAGGCTTGATATCAATATTTCTCACATGAGGAATCAATGTCAGCTTCCCAGGACCTAGCGACACCCGTAGCCGCAGCTCAAAACTGCATAAAAAGTGATCAAATATTATTGAAACTATTCAGACCACAGATAATTCCGATGGCATGCAGCATGCCCCATTGAACCATAACTCTGCATAACAACTAAAATATTATTAAAGCACATCTTAGGAGACCATTGAACTCCAACATAAATCCACATATCTGAACTGAGATAATAATGAAAGAAAGCATAAACCCATGCATCTAAACCATCGGGAAAATAAATCAAATTATAATTATAATGAATACCTGCGAGGCCATATCCTTAAATCTTCATCTGTGGGAATCAAAATAAGGTCAACAGTTGATGTGTTATTTGCAGCTGGAAGTGGTGAAGGAGAGTTATCAATTTCCCACAACCTGTTCCTTGCAAATCCATGCTGTTCCAACGATCCAAAACTACCAAACTGCATAGTGCATTTCCTGTTAATATTGTCCAAAATCTAGCTTATTACCTTCCAGAGAATCTTGTCAATAAAGTGTTGGTCAAACTCACCCGAGGAAAGAAAATGGGTATCCCTCCTCTGATTGCTTTTGGTGGCTTAAAAAGTGCCTTCAAAACAAAAACAGGATTATGTAATTAAGATAGCAACATTTAATACTAGCATCAAAACCTTCAGATTTAATTATGAGTTATGTCAACAAAATTGACCCTAGTTAACATGCAGAAAAAATGTATACACCAAACCAAACACTTTACTTATACCCTTTACCATATAGAATGAAACATTGTCTGAAGTTTCCAAACATAAGAAACAGAACATATAAATATGTAAATTGAATGCATATATCTGACGACAATCTAGGAAGCATACAGCATGACACCTAATGTGTATGTAATACTGTATCTACATTCAGTGAAACAACAAACTATAAATCGATTGAACATAAATTTCTGTTTAAACTTTGCCGAAGTACAATAGACAAAAGATAGCTTTTATTACACCGATGATAATAATAAATGTTTGAAACCACTAATTCAACAAACACTCAATATTGTAACCCCATTTGAGGACAATCTTTCAAGAGAACTCATTGGAATAAGTGAAATGAGACAGCTAGTCTAAAATTTAAATAGAATTATCTCTACAAAATTATATATATATATATATATATATATATTGTTTTATTTTGAGGATTGGAGAGAAGTGCACATCAGATACCTGCATGGAAAAAGTAGCACACAAAACAGAGACACATGAGGAAAATGCTTACAAGAAATATCTGACTGAAACTAGCAGGTTGCAGGAGGAAAAACCTTGTACCAAGAACATGCATAACATGCCTATTTTGAGAAAAGGCTATTGCAATCATTCACAAATTTGAAATAACTAAAATAGAGGAAAAAATATTGTGGAGAGGACCCCAGTTCAAATCCTTTATCTGTAGTGGAGTCCCCAAGCATAGATCTAGTTTAATATACCCTCCCTTTGCCCTAATCTAGATTCCTTACAAGATTGAAGACTGTACTATTAAAAAAATACAAACTGTATAGTCTGAGAGTGTTTTCCTGCTCAACATGATTATGCTATGTTTTTTTGTATTATTGGTTCAATTCTACCCTTCCCTTGCCTTGTAAGTTCAACTTCATACACCAAACAATATGCGAGCTTATCATCATCATCTGAAACTCAAGTGTAATTCGAAATTCCATGCACTAATGAAAAGATTATGTTGGTCACTTCTAAATTCTATAATTATAATATTAACAAGTGGGCTGAACAGTCTAGTTTATAGAATGGATTATAATAGGAGGTTTGGAAGGTAGTAACCACCTACCACTTATTTTGTCACTTTGCGGGCATTTTTGGCATGATATTTGATGGCCATCCTTGACTGTGGTCTTTAGATTGAGATTTATTTCTAAAATAACACAATTTCCAGTCTAAATTCCTATAGTGACTTTAAGATTCATTTCCTTTCCAGTTTATAGTTTTATCCCGACTCTATTTGTACAATTTCAAAATTTTAGAAAAATCAGTTGTCTTGACTCTTACCATCAAACTCTGTTTGGGCAATTTTCAGAATTTTAGAAAAATCAGTTGACCTACCATGGGCACGGTCTCTGAGGCATTTTCTATTGATACAAAAGTTGGTGTGATGCCATTGCTTGCCTCTACCTCCACCTTTGGAATACATACACAGACACAACAACACATAGCCACAGACACGACAACACATTCACAGATCAGACTAGACAAGACATAACATGACATGGAGCTCCAGAAATGAAGTCTACATCGTAGGGCTCATGGTGTTCATATTAGTCTTGATTCTTTCATAGGGCATTGTGTACCATTGGCATAAATAGTCTCTACATCAAGGGAATACGACTACAATATCCATCGGCATAGCATAGATATTTGCACTAGAGCATAGAGAAACATAATGAATCACTGGTTACTACTGCAAGACCATTTTGATTCTTCTTCGATTGACTATACATAGTGGTCACAGTGATATTGTACAAGATATTGACGAAATGGTATAGTCCATCGCCCAATATGAGAGCAATAGACAGAAAGACCTTGTAACCTTGGATGCCATGCATACTGGAGCCTGTGGCAGTGTACCAGTCTCCTTGGTGGTTTTGTACGAGAGGCCACATGAGACCCCAAGAGATGACTGCTCCGAACAATATGGACAAATTCACCAAGTGCGGATAGATCATACCAGCTCCTACATATGTCATGCTGAAGTCGAAGTAAAATCTGTAATATATAGTATACAGATGCTTAGGTTACTCTATGTTCTATACATATGCTTAAAAAACTGAACTTGGGCTTTGGTTTGTTGGAGAGAAGATTTAAAAACAGGAACATGCTATTTAGAATCATGGGTATATCATGTGGTTAGAATCCCACTGCAATTTGAAGCATGCAATTTATCAGAGACAAAAAATACTAATAGTCACTAACCTGGTGGTCCAGTCAAAAGAATTCGAGAACAAACAGTGACCAAATTTGACACATATTTGATATACTCTGGCCTCTTGAGAAACAGTACTCACTCTGATAATGTGATGTCTTACGGCCTGAACTGGAAGAGTGAGCAAATCTAAGGAGATGTACTTTTGTAATTTGGTAATATAAGCCTCAATATATTCCAATAAAACAATAAAAAATTAAATCGTTTGTCAGGACTGAATCATTATGACTCTGGTTCATTTTTCCAGTACTTAGAAGTAAACTTGAATGACTTCTTTAAACTTTTCATGACTAATTAAATTGATATCATTCATAGAATACTTACATTCAAACAGCCTGAATCTGTATTTTCAAACTCAATCAACCGCTTTGTCAACGTCCCTTCACAAATATGCACAATACTCACCTGCAAATATTCTTCAGTAAGAGATAAACCTATCACGCAGGATAAATGACCACAATTAATGCTGTAACAGTCTAATATAAATACAACAAAACAATACTGAATTACGGAGATACAGACCAACCTACAATTTGACAGTAATAATGCCCTATGAGGGTAAAGGGATGACATGAGATAGTGCAAAATTGAAGGGATAGCATTACTATAAATACACAATATCTTGATCATGCATCTGTAGAAATTTTCAAGTGTTTTTCCCAGCATATGTGATCTGCCTTCCTTCTCCATATTAGCAAATCACTTCTTGACTCTGATTCCACTACCTCTGCATAATATAACCATGAAAGGGCTCTTCAATGGTGAACGCTTGCCATAAAACTAGGCATATAACCATGCAAAGATTCTCTCACAATGAAAGGGCTCTTCAAGGTAGGCCTCCATAACCACTCCAACAAACACAAGCAACTGTCCACAAAGGTCCTACCTCATATAACCTTAGTTCCATGTGCAAGAAACCACAAAACATGGCAATGAACTCTCTAAGACATTGACATGTGCAAGCAAGGAAGTTCCAAAATGGGGTGGCCCCTTCTCAAGTGAT
>LPNX011181971.1:161634-182133 GCA_001517045.1 Pseudotsuga menziesii | reverse complement strand
ATGAATCGAACTTACCCCAAATCCTCTGCCTCCACCAGCGATTCCGCGACCTGTAGCTGCTCAGGTGATCAATTCCAAACTGTGCTTCAAACCCTTGTTTCCAACTTCGGGCATTGAGCGTGCAGGTGATCAACAATTGCACACTGTGCTTCAAACCCTTGCTCCAACTCCGTGCAGGTGATTTGCAAACTGTGCTTCAAACCCACCCTTGCTCCAACTTCGTGCAGGTGCGGGAGGGAAGGAAAATTGAATAACAAACTGCAAGTGCGGGAGGGAACGAAAAATGAAAAACATGTTATATACAATAAAAACAAAGTAACATATTATATATAATAAAACCAAAATAACAATAAAACCATATTTTTAATTGTTGACTATAAGTGGAATAAATTTAATTTGTGGTAAGGTTTATTTACAAGGTAAAATTTAATTTTTATTTATTTATTTTAAATCTCATGATGTGAATTGTCTTAAAATAGACTAAAATATTTAGAAAAACATTTATGGAATTTAAATTCTCATTATCAAACAGAACTATGACTTCATGCAAACGTCTTGTGTTTGTGTTTAAAAAAGAAAGTATACCATTAAAAAAGTCACTTTAACTTTTTTTTACAATGCAATTTAACTATAGTGTACATTAAATTATAAGGATAATGTTAGCATTAAGAAACTTGTCAAAATTATTGGTGTTAGTTCAATCTGTAAAATGATTTGAGAATTTCCTTTTATCTATAACTTTGATCAAATTTTTATTAATATAGGTCCATTCAAAATATGACAAAACCTTTAAAGGTCACTCTTATACCGTAAAAATATCCTCAATCATGGTAAAAAAATATTCATACATAAGATTTCTACTATATTATTATCAAATTTCTAATGTATGGGAGATAATATTTGTTACAATATTAACTTACTTCCAAAATTCAAAAACGTAAACATGCTACGTTAAACATTTATGACAACTTTGAAGAGTGGTTAAGTTTGGTGTTAAATTGCATGCCCATTAAAAATAAAAATACAACTATATGAATGCTTAAGATTTTCCTAAAATTGTATGCTTTCAAAGAAAACAAAATCTAATTTTGTGGGGTGTTTAAGGTTTTCCTAAAATTACAAGCCTGGAAAGAAAACAAAATTCAATTATACAATGTGTTTAATATTTTCTATAAAATAATTTTTTCCTAGGGAAAAATGTTTTTTTTATTCAAGGAGAATTGAAAATACAATCTTCATATGCTGTAGCATGTTAGGTCAAAAAAACTAAAGATAACACAAGTACTATGTATATTAACTCTAATTAAAGATAACACAATTGTTATGTATATTAGACTAGAATCCATAGAAAATTCATAGTCTGGTAGTCCAGCTAATGGTATCCCTACTCTATTGACGGAAAATGAATATTGACCCAAAACGAAAAAGTTACTTCCTTTTAGGATATGTCATTGTTCCAATATGATATTAGTTTGTGCTCCTTGTACTCAACAATAAACATGCTGCCCAAATCAAATTGCAATGCTTATTTAGACAAACAATTGTGATGGAAATCAACTCACAATATACATGTGTGTACTTCAATGAGTAGAATAACCATTGATATATTTTAAGTGCATAGACAAATGTTGTTAAATAATACAACAAATTTGAGCTTCCCTTTCATCAAGTTAATCAGCAGGGAAGAGTCACTGAAAACCTAGATTTGGGTTATGCCTTGTTCAATGACGAATTTCAGAAGGTAAAAAAAGGCACTAAGTTTCAAAAACCAAGCATGGATTTCTTATGAATTAATGAGTATCAATATAGTGAAGAACAAACCTAAGACTGAAGTTCCTCTCAACCCCCTATCATGCCTCGTCAAAATAACTCCACATTGTCTCCTTGTTGATTGCCACAAGACCAAAATCATGGCAAGTTCAACACTTTTGAGGTTGTCCATAAAACTTGAGAAGTGCCAAAACTTGTGATGAGAATTTAAAATAATTTGACTATGTATCCTTGAAAATATTTCAATTTTGCATCATCCAAATCCCCCAACATGTTAGAAATGGGAACACACAAAGGCCTTTGGGTTCTTTATGATCAAAATACTTTGGAAAACACTCAATTATAGATTCCCTTTCCCACAAATTATTCAACTATATATGTTGCTCTATTTCAATACAAACCTGATGAGAGAAATATAAATGCTCATTTGATTCCTTGTGGTCTATATGATATGCATATTACTAGCCCCTTGTTGTTCCTTCTATGCAACCGATCACACTTAAGGACCATCCCTTTAATAATAACCAAATAAAAATCACATGCTTCAGTAGAGCATGAATCTTCCATAGATTTCATTGCCACCAATCTAGCTCCCTCAACCAATTGTCATGAAGAGAAAAATAACCCAGTTTAGTCATATATCCTGCACCAATTTTGTTATATATCCAAACAAGCTCATTGTCCTTATCTCTCAAAGGGATATCTGCATTCCTCAACTCCGACAAATATTGATCCTCTTTCTATTACTAGTCTCCCTCTAAACCCAAGTTGTGAGAATGCAACCATCCTTGACTCCACATATTAGACAAAAGTAGAGTATTGAATTTTTTCGAAGTTCACTTACATCTCACACAAATTTTTTGAATCAAATGGCGAGGAAAAAATATTTAGACCACAATGCATAACAACATTTTCTCCCACCCAAATCAAAGACCTCGAGCCCACTCGACAAGCTAGAAACTAATCAATGATCATGAATGAGCAATTTAAGCGCCATCGCTTAAGCGACGCTTAGGAGGATATCCGTCGCTTAAGCGATGCTTGCAATCCTAGCCATCGCTTAAGCGACGCTTATCCCCACCATTTCAAAAAAAAATATTTATCTTCCTGATTTTTGGCACGGTTAAAAGAAAAAATCCACGCGCCGTCGAAAAAAACCGTCGGATTTTGGATCGAAATGTAGTAGTGAGGGCACTGGCCGAGGCGATGACCCTTTAAGTGTCCAGAACTACATAGATGTGTTTTGCACACCAGGTACTCAGAAGAGAGGGAGCTGTGTCCCTATTGTATATATCCGTGACTTTACTCTACAGGTACTTGCAAGCACCATCGTGAGGATTTCAGGATCCTCCTCTTTACATTTGGCTACACATAACCAAATGAGGCTGGTAGTGGACTGTTTTCATGGTGCTCTCTATGATTGGTGTTCGGGAGTTGTCCCTATCATGAAGAGACAACTATCTGATTGCAAGAGAGGAAAGCAAAATAACTTTGGTTATGTGAGCATATTAGTTGCCTTATTTTTTGAGAGAGTACCAAGGTTGAGCCCTGCCATACCTCTATTGGTACGATCTCCACGTCAGCCGAGGCTGAGCAGGTGGGGAGACATCTTCCTCTATCAAGGGGGAGGAGACACAGTACATAGTGTATATGATGATGATTTTTATACCTGGTGGGAATGATAGCTACCGGAACTGGAGCAGTTTCCATATGCTGGTATGGACTTTCGAGGTGACCCAGACCTTGTCCTCCCTCTAGGAGGAGCATGGGGAGAGCCAGGTAAATAATTTTTAATTTTTATCATTTTTCAAATTTTTATGTATTTTAGAATGATAGATATTATACATAGGTACAAGTCTTAATCCTATAAATGTATCAAAATGCATATATTGGACCGGTCCACCCTGAGGGACATCCACACATGTTTGTTCATCCTGTGATAGGCGAAGACCTGGGACTGATCAGGGTGCTAGAGGGGAAGTTGGCAGCCTGAACCAAAGAGTACCTACCTTGCAGATAGGGCATATCCTGACTGCCATGCAGGAGTTTGTTGTTGGAGTTCCACCGGTCTGGTTACATCTTTTCAGGTGAGTGGTCAGAGCGGTGCTGTGTATATAGACGCTGTGGAGGCTACTGAAGCCAAAGAGGCTGAGGAAGCCAGAGTACAGAGGGACCATGGGGACCAAGGTGGTCCAAGTGACCAGGGTGGTCCTGCGTAGATCTAGGACATTTTGATGGACTACGATCCACATTTTTGTATATTTTGTATATGACGGGATCTGAGGATCGGACTTGACCTATCTATGGATAGATATTTTACATATATATATATATATATATATTGTTGTTGTTGGCGGTTTATTTACAAATGTTTTTTATGTGTGCTGTATATCTTTATGAAATGTGTGTTATATTCCAATCTAAAATGTAATTAGCATATGCATCAGTCAATTGATTCTGATTTCGTGGAATGTGATTGAATATAATAACTTCAAAATTTCTTTCCAGTAACCGAATTTGCATGAACTGACATAATAGAATAGGATTTCGTACCTGATAAGCTCGATTGAGCTGGGAGACCACTAGCTGAGAGTCTAGACGAACTTCAAGCTGGGTGATACCATGTGACAAAGCATTCCATAGGAGCTCAATTACAGCCCTATACTCAGCAACATTATTAGAAGCAGGACCTAAACAAGTGCCTCCCACGGCAATAAGCTGTCCTAAGGGAGAGTAAATAACCCATGCTGCTGAAGCTAGGTTACAAGTGTGATGGATGGCACCATCAGCGAGCCCTATATACCTTTCATAAGACATCTGCAACAACCAGCAGATAATATAAAAAACAAAACCAACAACCTAATGTACATATAAATACATACAAGAAAAATACAAGAAAAAGTGCTAAGCCTAAGCATAGTACTTTTTCAGGTAGAGCCCATTTCTAGGCTCAAGCAGCTTGTTCCCATCAAAATCAACTAACTCATATGCGCCCTTATTTAAAACTTTCGACACGACATAAGGTCCTAACCACATGGCCTTGAATTTTCCTGCCCCCAGGGGTTCTTTTTCTTGTTCCCAAAGCAAGACAAGTTCCCCTTCAGAGAAAACCCGAGGTTTGACCGATTTATTGTACTGAGTTTTGACCCTATTTTTATGAGCTTGATTAGTGGTTAGCTCATCTCTACGCTGTTCATCCAGGATTTCTAAATGTACCAGACGTTCCTCAAGCTCCGTCGTATCAGGTAACACATGAATAGCTATCTTTAAAGAAAAAATTTCACACTTAATCGGAGTAACTGCTTCCACTCCATGAATGAGTTGGAAAGGGGAGAAACCTGTAGCAGTTTTTACATTGGTTCGGTAGGCCCAAAGAGTAGGATATAGCATGATGTGCCAGTTAGAAGGGCCTGCGTCAATTGTACATTTAAGGATAGTTTTTAAAGTTTTGTTGACAGCATCAACCTGACCATTTGCTTGCGGATAGTACGAAGATGAATGTTCTGATCTGAATCCGAGCATAGTAGTCAGTTCCGTCATCATGTTATTTTGAAAATGACTGCCATGGTCAGTGACAGTCACTTTGGGTATACCAAATCGCGCTCTAATATGATTGAATATGAAGAAAGATGTTATTTCCCTGTTGACTTTAAAAGTAGGCATTGCCTCTGCCCATTTCATAAAATAGTCAACATCGACAATGATGTATTTATGCCCCCTAGTCTAGGCTGGGTTGCATGTCATGTAATCAATCCCCCATTTCATGAAGGGGCCTACCGAGACAACGAGAAATAATGGAGCAGGGTGTGACCAAATTTTCCTGGTGTAAAGCTAAGATGGATGACAGCGCTTCACTGCTTCCACACAATCTTTAAAGATCGTGGGCCAGAAATAACCAACACGTAATATTTTTTGGGTCGTTGCTAACCCAGATAAATGACCCCCACATGCTCCACTATGGGAATCATTTAGGACAATATCCGCTTCCTCATGGGTAAGGAAACAACGTAATACAGAATCTACCCCTCGTCAATATAATGTATCTCCTATGATGAGGTAGTTCTTCGCATGAAGGTGTAATTTGTTTCATTCCTCCCTTGAGGAAGCTATAGGATACTTCAAAGTTTGGAGATATATAAGAAAATCTCCATACCAAGGATCACAGGTGGATATCAAGAAGATGTGCTCATCTGGGAATGAGTCATCTTCAACAGCTACATCTTCTTCAGTAGGAAATTCTGCTATAAGTTCAGCAAAAACTAAGGACTTCTTAGACTTAGTGGACTGGAAATCCAAGTCAAAATATTGGAGAATGACTATTCATTTGTTAAATTTATCCCCAACAATCCATTGGGATAAAACATATTGAAATGGATTCACATCCGCCACTACTGTGGTGGTCCTCAGTAAAATGTAGTGACATAACCTCTGAATAGCATAAACAGTTGCTAAGGATAATTTCTCAACGTGGGAATATCTAAGTTCAGGTCTGGACAAAGCACGACTAAGATAATAAATGACATGCTTTACAAGCTTATCATCCTCCTGGACTAGTACTACCCCAACGGTCGACTCAGACGCGGCCAGATATAATATAAAATCCGTAGAATAGTCTAGTGGACGCAATAAGGGTGCCGACAACAAAGCTTTTTTCAATGCCTCGAAAGCAAGTTGTGTGGTTTCATCCCATAGAAATGGGGTGTCCTGTTTGAGCAGGTGCATGAAACCCTTAGTAATCTTGTCATAGTTAACAATAAAACGTTGAAGAAAATTAGACTTTCCTTGTAGGCTTTGAAGTTGCCTGATAGAACGAGGAGGAGGAAGATTTACAATGGCCTCAACTTTCAATGGATCCACCTGGATGCCTCTACTAGAGACAATGAACCCGAGCAATCTTCCTGACTCGACACAAAATACACACTTGTGGGGATTCAAGTGTATTTTACAATGTCTGCATCTATCAAATATCAACCGTAAATGATCTGGATGTTGAATCCTCTTACGAGAATGTGCAAACAAATCGTTAAGGTATGGTTCGACAATGGCTTTAATATCATGGAAAGCAAAGTTCATAGCCCATTGAAAGGTTGCCCCAACATTTTTCAATCCAAAGGGAATTTTCTTGTATGTGAAGGCACCCCAAGGACAAATGAAAGTAGTTTTATGTTGGTCTTTCGGTTTTATTTGAATTTGATTGTATCTGGAGAAACCATCCATAAACGAGAACACTTCACTTCTCGTACAAGCATCTATAATCTGGTCTATAAATGGTGTGGGATAGTTGTCCTCAAGACAGGATTTATTGAGGTCTCTAAATTCTGTACAGACGCGAATAGTCCCTTGCTTCTTATCAATAGGAACAGGGTTGGATACCCATTCAGTCAAAGCTATGGGATAGATAAAACCAAATTTCAACAGCTTTTCAACTTCAACCTTCATAGTCGCCGCTTTGCGCGGTTTAATAGGTCTTAACTTTTGTCGAACTGGTTTGGCATCAGGATATGTTCGGATTTCACGTTCAACAATTGATGGATCTATGCCTAGCATCTCCTCATATGACCAGACAAAGACATCACGGAATTCCTTAAACAGGGCAGTATAGATGGCAATCTCTTTAGGAGAGAAATTTGCACCTATATATATATTTTCCACGACATCAGGGTTCATAGAGATGTTAATAGGTATGGTGGCGGAAATAATTGCCATATTCCCCTTAGCAAACATTCCTTCCCTAGGAAAGGGATTGATAGGTATATCAACATCTTCTGACAGTCTCAACTGAAACTCTTGATTTTCAATTCTGCTTAGTTCTGGAAGAAAATAGGAATGGTGATGAAGATCCTCACAAATCTTACCACGTCCATTCATGGCTTCCAAAATGGCTTCGTCAGAAGGTAAAACCATGTCTAAAAAATCTATAGAGTGCGAAGAGTTTTATGCCCATGCGAGCAAATAGACTTCTTCCAGATCTTCCCAGACTATTAGAGGATCTGGAATGGAATCAACAGTGGCTTGCGTGATAGCTTGATAAGCTACCTCCACTGCCGATAAGGGCACTTCCGATTCATGGGGGGATGGGAGAACCCAAGGATCAGTCCTATCAACAACTGTAGCTATGGAATTCCCCACACTAGTAGAACCAATATAATTAACCGGGGCTGGAAGATCAAACGTGCCCATCAGTGATGTGTACATTCCAACCCCCAAGCTCTGTGCAGCAGGTTTGACCTGATCAACCAATGGCACAACAGACTCATTAGACTCTAAACAACCTTTTCGAGTATAATCAAGTTGATCAATAGTAACCAACTTTCCCTCATGTGGAAAAACCACTACATGAAAAATGGTTGACGCAATAGCGGACATCGCATAAGTCCAGTTCCTTCCCAGAAGTAGATTGTAGTCCAATGGAGCATCAATCACTTCTACCTCAATAGACACTGCTTTTCCTTCCAACTTAATTTCAAAAGCTGGCAGGATGCCATGTGAATGGAAGGACCTTCCATCAAAAGCAGTAAGCAGAGTGTTTGATGGGACCATCTATCGGGATCCAAGAGCTTCCCAGTAGGTCAAGGACATAACACATGTAGAAGCACCCTCATCAAAAACTACCCTTCCAATGGTCTTTCCACCATGGATGACATCTATTGATAAGGCTACATGGTAAGGTAGGTGAATTTTGACATCAGATAAATGAAATTTTTCCATGAGACTTGATGAGTCCATTCTGCCTAAAGCTGCTAAGAGGGCATCCTGCTGGGCAGGACAACTCTGTAACACCTCTAAAGATGACATTGCACACGGGGTTTGAGATAAATCTTCAACCATGGAGTAGTTTGAAGCAGCCCCGGCGTTAGGTTTATGCAAGGTCTTCTTGAAGACACCTTTTGGTATCTTCGACATAGTTTCGGCAGGTTTCTCTATCATGAGAGGGTTAGAAGTTTAACTTATAGATTTACCCTTCTCAGGAGTCTCTTTCTCATAATTTTTATTCCTTGTCTGCAACAAAGTCGAAGATCAAACCATGTTGATATAGTTGGGGTCAGGGGCACTTTGAGTGCCCCTTGCTACATTAGAAGCTGAAGCAAAGTTCTGTCCTTGGGGAAAAGGATCCTTCAGGACAGCCGGTTGTTGAGCTTTAAGCAACTTCCGGGCTTGATCCATAAGGGGACAAAGGTGAGTAAGGTGGTCCTCATGGCACAACTTACACGGGAACTTGACCTTCTTCTTTTCTTTCTTGGCCCCATCAGCATTGTTCATGGGCTTTTGCTTGTTTTGGTTTCCCTCTCCCTTCTTTCCTTTCTTTTTCTTCCCGCCGGGATGCTGATTTCCCTTCTGAGAGGTTTGTGAAAAAACATTTGCACTCTGGGGGGAGGGGGAATCCATTGCTGCCTCTGCCATAGACTGCTTGACAAACAACTGATGAAGTTGCTTAGCCAAAGATTCTATGGTGGGAGAGTTAACAGACCCAACCACACCATCGGCATGGGGTCCAGGCTTAGGCTTCTCCGCATCATGCGTAGGCCTCGGTGCCTCAGGGATAATCTCATATAAGATCCCAGATTGTGAATAAATCAAATCCAGTTGCTGGGCCCTGAGAATGGCTTCTTCTTCATTCATCACTCCTGAGGTGGATACGTCCTTAGATATGTAGGGTAAGAGTGATTTAAGGAACCAATGTAGAAGGAACTCAGGAGGGATAGTGGCTTTTATAAGGCTCTTTTTCCTCCTCCACTCTTGGATGTGATCCGAGATGTGGGTAGCCTTGTTCTCCCTAAAGGTAGACAACAAGTCCGTTCCAAAATCATACAGGACCGGAAGCTGAAAGTGGCTAAGAAATGCACTAGCCAAGTCCTAGAAACTACTGAAAGCAGCAGAAGGCAATTCAATATACCATTTTTCCGTGGTACCTGTTAAGGTTCTCTGGAACAGCCTCAACCTAACTGAATCTTCATTCAGTGAATTCGAAGAACACCATAAATGGAATGTGGTGGCATGATCCCGAGGATCTTCACCGACTTTGCCCTCGAATTTAGGGATGTTCGATGGCAATTTGGTGGGAACAGGTGGCCATAAGGGGTCATTCCTCACCGGGTCATTCATCAACTTTGACAAATATGGCAAATTTAAGTTTGCCAGGAATGGAAGTTTGGGTCGAACTGGGGCAGTAAATGTGCCAGCCTACGGATTAGAGGGACTTGCCCCCAAATGCCCATAGGTAAAAGTGGGGTTGCCCCATGTCATCGGTTGCGAAGTGGGTAGAGTATTCTAAAACGGATTCCATCCGTAAGCCACAGGATTGTGTGTGGGAGGTGCAGTATAAGAAGTTCAGGCCATCCCCATAGAAATAGGGGTCTGAAAGATAGGAGTTGGTATCCCTCCGCTAAATCAGGAAAAGGGAGATCTTGTAAACAGAACCGAAATCAGAGTTTGGAAACTTTTCCCATAAGAGGTATTGTTCCCAAACTGCACTCCTACATAGGAAGGTGATGGCCCTACGTATGGAGTGGATGGGGTAATATGCCCCCCATTCCAAGGAAATCCTTAGACGAACATCGAGGATCCTACCGGACCACTCTGGGTAGTATATGGAAAGGAAGAAGGAACAATAGGTATACTAGGGATCCTAGTAACCATGTCACCAAAAGTACCTGCTAGGTTTGAGTGAACCGGTGGTTGAACCACCCTGCTCGCTGGAGTCAAAGGTGTAGAAGGTATACTAGATATAGGGGCACTTACCGGGGGAGGGAGTACCCCTTCAATCGGAATGGCCGAGGTGAACACAAAAGAACTTTCTCCCGTAGAAGACATAATCCTACCCACAGGGACACCTAAAACAGGTAAAACAAAAGGTCTAACCTGAACGATCACAGGATCATTTAAATCATTCAAAGGTGTGTTAAAATTTCTCGCAAACTCATCAGTCTGCAAGTCTTCTATCTCAACTGTATCAAGATCAAAACAATTAGCTATAAGTTCTGGTTCACCTAGGACTTCACTTATCCCTACCGGTTCAAATGAACCGTCCGTGTCCAGTCTCCGCCTTTGGGGTGGAGGTGTAGGCTCCAATGTGATGAGAGGAGGAAGGTTTCTCAACCTTCTTGACCTTCTAATAGGTTGGCCCTCCATGATTGAAAATTTGACAAATCAAACCCTAAGGCCAACTAAACATAGGAAAAACCACAGTGCATACACTATAAAAATCCTAAAGCCTCAAACAATCAATCAAGGGTAAAAGATGTACTTTCCTAAAGAAAGTTGAAGAACGGTTACTTGGAATCCTTGAAGTGGTTCTTAGGCACAAGCAGAGGAATCACCCAACTGCCCTCCTACACTTACAACAAGGGTTACCTTCCAAGCCCGTCCAAGGTGAACCAGAAATAGCCTTCTGGTTTACCTAGGTATGAACCCTAAATGTCAAGAGACTAAAGGCTACCTTAGCTATACCAATAGTCTGGGGGGACAATCGCAAGCCTGACTCGTACGCATCAGCAGGGTAGCTGAGCCCGAAACTCTGTCTAGGATAGAATCCCCAGATGCGTAAAAGTCCTGATTTACATTTCGACAAGGAATCAGAGGGTTATCTCCTCAGTCCAATGCCTCCACGCGGCCTCGTGCTTGACTCCCGTTTGAGAGGAGCTTCCCAGATACAATTGATAAAGTCAAGGATTTACCTAAATAAAGGTCCACTACGTCTGAATTTTAAAACTTATGGGAAGTTTACACTTCCTATCCCATAATTCTAGCCTAAGCTAGTAGGTGAAAGGCCCCTAAAAACAAAAATTACTAGTAAATTTTAATTATTGCGTTCATTTTAAAGGGCTGTTTCTTACTCAGAAGGAAATGGAGTGATGAACTATGGTGTTTTTTGACTTGATAAGAAATAAAAAAGAAAAGGTGTATATTTTCAAAGCAAATTACCACTATTAAAACAAACTTCTTTTTCTTTTTGTAAATATATATTGATGAACAAATGCAAACGATAAAAAGAAACTAAGCCTATGTTTTTTGTAGTTTTTGAGATTATATTTTAAAATTGAAATGAAAACTTCTTATGCAAAAGCAAATGCAAAATCTTAACAATGTTTTTCTTTTCACTTTTTAAAATGTTCAAACTCTACCATGCACCTAAAATGCACTAAACTTGAGTATACTTGGATCTAATCAACTATATAAAACAAACAAACTGAAGTAAACAGGTTAAAAAAACCAAGAATCAACCAACAAAGGGAGACTAGGAACCCTAGCTTGGGTGCACACAATGACAAAAGATCACTGTAAACTCATAAAGGTAAGTGACAAACCAACCACTATAAAAAATATAGACTGGAAAAACAATGCCCAAAACCTTGATCACTGATCTGGATAGAGACACTTCACCCTATAACCCAAATAGGCCAAGCTACTTCAACATGCAAATAGAAGACAATACAAACAAAAGAAACCCAAGGGATTTACGAAAAAGCACAAAGTGTGGTCACCAAGGTCTTCAGATAAACATCACAGTATCCATCAAGAAAGTTGACTAACAAACATGAATTACACAAAGAGAGGGACAAGCAAACCCTATCCTAAAAAATCCCTATTTCCAGTCTTGTACGCGACTACGTAGAAGGGAAACTCACGTACTGTACGCGACTGTCCAAGAGAGAAACCCGCGTATGCAGGCCTCTGTACGCAACTGTGTAGTAGAGAAACCTGCATACAGGTACAAAATTTTTCTCAAAAAATAAGAAAAATCCACAAGGATTTCAAACATTGTGATAAGGACAAACCAGGATAAAATACCACACACAAACTTCAAGGCAAAGACTGGTCAGGGGTGACAGAAACAACCTACAGCAGTCTGAGATTTCCAGTGGAGTCGCCAGTTCTATTGTACAGGAATAAACACCTTATAACCGAAGGTCTGGGGTTACCAACATACTCATGAAACTTGCAGGAAATTGACTCTAGAGTACAGAAAAGGAAATAGGAGGATAGAAAAGACTCACCCGATGCAAGACGGTTGATCCTAGCTTTGTCCTCTTCTTCTCTCCTTCTCCTCCAAAGCCTTCTGGGATGCTTCTCCTTCACCTGTCAAGAAGAAATCCTCCAAATGCAAGATGATACATGTATATAAAACAGGTTAGATAAATCATATACAGAGTGCTTAATCATAAGTATTCATCAAACCATGATACATGAAAGACATTCAAGGCACATATGGAAGAAGGATTCTCTTTATTAACAATAATGAATGAGTTCAGATTACAACCCAATGCCTGAGACAAGGACTCCTCTGCAACCAAAGGATTCTAAGTTCCACTGCTCCAAAGACTTCTGAACAGACTCCACTAGCATAACTTTGCTCTCAAGTATATGTGATTAACACCCTCCCCAAGGCCTTTATTTATACTTGATAAAATAAGGCAGTTTCGAGGGTTGAGGAGGTTGAGACAGTTAAGGTGATTATGGTTAATAGCTTAACAAATTTCAGATAATCAATATTTATTATTTTTAATGTCGAAGGAAGGTGTATGCGGGTATCAATACTGGCAACTCACGTATGACACGCAAGTTGCTCTAAGGGTAACCCGCGTACAAATTTGTATGCGAGATGGAATAACCGATACTCGCGTACAACACGCGAGTTGCATATAGAAAGAGCCGCGTACAGGACTTGACATATTTAAAAGTAAAAATAACCAGCTGGATGGATGATAAATGTAGTTCATAATATGCCCATCTATAGTGTTTTAGGAAACCCTCAATTTATAAATGTCCTTTTGTGTTCCAACATAGTGAATGTCGGCACTCGGACGGAGAGTTGCCATTCAGGTGGATAACACCCATTGACGTAGCCATGCCATTTGCAGCTACTCAGGCTAATTCAGCTCATATCCAGTCTAAAGTTTACAAGGAGAACAGTTTCATTGAGTGCATTCAGCACATTCGCCAATAGGTTCATGACATATTGGACAGATCCAATGCTAAGTACAAGTAGCGACATGATCAGCATCGAGTGCAACACAACTTCCAGGTGGGTGACAAAGTGTGGCTGCATTTGCAGAAGGATCACCTCGATGGACCCCACCGCAAGCTTCGCCCACTCTGATATGGGTGATACACCATCACCAAGGCTGTCGAAGACAATACCTTCAAGCTCAGTATTCCACTATTCCTTGGTCTGCACCCAGTGTTCAATGTGGACTGCCTTCGGCCCTACTTTCCACCTCTACTGGACACATTAGGCATGGAAAAACAACTCACACCAACATAGTTAAACCCTGACTACATGGAACAAGCCACAACTGATCCGATTATGGACACATAGATCAAGAACACCCACCACCAGAAGATCCAGCTATATCGAGTTGTCAAAGTAGGCCAACTCCTTCACCAGGAAAAGTGGCTCACTAGGGACCAAGTTCAGTAGAAGTTTCCTCATCTCATGGAGGAACTCATCGCAATGGGGACCATTGCTTCCTAAGGGGGGAGGAATGATCCAGGAGGATATTGGTGGCCACCCAACGATTCCACTTGGACTCCCACCATTGTTTCTTTCAGTTTTCTAGTTTCCTTAATTGTAGCACAATTTACTATTTTTGGAAATTTTTGGGTCCTAAAATTCTGGAGCCATTTTGAGGCCTTATTTAAGATCTATTTAGGGCCTTAAATAGATCCTAAATATATATTTCTAACGATGTATCATGCGTGCCAAATGGAGATAGTATGCTAAAGGTACGACCTCAGGAAATTGATGTACCAAGTTACCCAACAGGGCCCACATTCCAACGTTTCACCTCCTAGGGTTAGGTTTTTGGATGTGTAGGGTTTCCATTGTTTCTCAATAATATATAGGCCTTTGAACCTCATTGTAACATAGAGAGTTCAGAGGCATGTAGCCGCCACATCTCTTCTCAGAGATAAGCTACCAACACTCTAGCTAGTTTATTTCCATTTTGTATGTAAACAAGTTTCAGTTATTGATTAATGAAATCAAGTGTTATTTCCACTGTATATTTTTTTCTATGGTTATGTGCATATTCTGTTGTGTTCCTGCATAAATCTGGATCACCCAAAATGTGAAACAATGACACATGGCAGTCCGTACAATCTCGTTATCCTGAACAGTCCCAAAAACAATCAGCTTGGGAAAATATGAATAAGTCCCACTTGGAGAATCCATTTCTTCTCTAACCTATGGTGTTGGAAAGAAGACTTATCAGGATATCATAGTGATACTTTTCATACCTAAAGTATCTAAAATTTTGGGGACACAGCAAAAGGAATATCAATCATTTCTGCAGAAGAATTTGGAAAACTATGGCTTCCTATTCCGGGAGCTTCCCTCCACTATTTTCAGAAAAGGAGTGCATTGGAAAGATCACCTTGAAGAGGCCCATATTTCTATCCAATTATAATTTTGAAATTCCAAGTTTTGAAAACTAGGGTTTCTCTGACAAACCCTAGATCAGCCAGCTCCAGAACTAGGATGAACACCTCAAATCTTAAAGAAGTTCTAAGAGCCAAAGGGAGATGATGCTAAGGCTAGAGCAAAGAGAATAATTGCAGATTCTATTAAATATCATCTCATTCCTCATGTTTCATCCTTGAAGACACCTAAAGGAAGTGTTCGATGCTATGACAAAGCAATCGAAGAAGAATAAGATATTGTTATAACCACCTTGAATGGCTTCCCAGGATCATGGGATTCATTCATACAAGGAATGTGTGCCAGAAGGAAGTGATTACCTTCAGTAGATTCTATAAAGAGTGCACACAAGAATAATCTCAACTCATAATAAGAGAAGAGAATATGGAAGCAACTAAAGATCAAGCTCTCACAATTCAAAAAAAGATCCCTCAAGTGATGAGGAATATGAAGGACTCAATTCTTGAAGAACCTCTTATCCATTTTAACATTTGGATAAGAAATGATTGTTATAATAATCAACCCATAGTTAGCTACCTTAGACATTAATTAATCCATTTTGTCTTTTTTGCTTAGTTTCCTATATTCCACTCTATGCAAGTTGTCTTCCACATGTCCTAGAAGTCAAACTTGCTAAACTTGAGTCATGGAGCACTTGAAAAACCTCCTGGAAACCATATTTAGCATGTTTTCTTTATTCCAGATCCTCCCTAGTGCATATCTACTTTTTCTGTTAAGTTGCCTTCTTTATTGAGATTTATGGCAAAAGGGAAAGTAAGACTAGGTGTAGTTGACTTGTTTTTTGCCCTCATCATCCTCCATCCTTTTCTCCTAATAAAAGCATGTATGATTTTTCTTTCCATCCCTTATTATCTTGCCTACTTTACTTTTCCAATTCGTGAGCCTCTAAGTGGATTTGGAAACTGCTTTATGCACCTATGGGGGATTTGACTAGATTTAGTAAGCCTACTTTTTGACTATTTTGAATGGCATCCTTATGCATTCGAATCTCTCATGTAATTATACATTTCAGCATCCTATCACTTCACAAGGTTGGATATTGTACACTTATTCAATACAGATTAGTGTTATGCTCCAATTTTAGTCTCCTTTGTTTGTAAATTTGCATGGTTGATTAGCAATTTTGTGAGTGCAATTGTTATATCACTTGGTTTCAATTTCCACATGGTATCAGAGACTTTGTAGATAAATTTCTCTCCTTCCATATTTTTATTACAGGTTTGACATCTTGACTGGGAGCACTTTCTGCTGGTTGAATGGCACAGTTCAGAGCTATGTATCAATCTCAGAAGATCATCTTGACTCGATTTAATTTATTTGAATGGAAAGCAGAGATGGAGATACTTTTTAGAGCGAAGGGTATTTATAGGGTGACTATGGCAACTGAGGTAGATCCCAATGCAGCTGCAGATAAAATTAAATGGCACAATAGGAGGGATGAGGCCTATGGTCTTTTGTGTCTGAGCACATCAAGAGACCTCCTCTTCCATCTTGATGGATTGACATCACCTAATGAATTATGGGATAAGCTTGTAGATATTTTTGGTAAGATAGATGAGATGAGAGGTCATTAAATTGAGAATTAATTGATCTCTTTGAGTCCCAGCAGCTTCGAATCCATGCAACTCTACTTTTCCAAGTTTAAAGCCCTTGTTTTGCAGCTAAAATAGTGCGGAATTGAAAAGAAGGAAGAGAAACTAGTTTTGGCCATACTCGCAAAGCTTGGCCCTGACTATTCAATGTTTTTTTTGACCTTCCATGCCACTAGGTTGACAGCTCGATCCTGGAAGATGCCTAATCTTGCAGAGTTCATGGAATCCCTCACACAATAACAAGATAAATTGGTGATGATGGGCACCATCAAACCTTCCAAAGACCAAGCTTTGGTTACTGGAGATTTGAGGGTGGATTCAAAAGGAAAGAAGAAATATAAGAAGCCACCTGAGCAAAAGAGAGACACGAAAAAGTCTCAAGAGGAGCCCCAAGGCTCCAAGAAGAACTTCTAGAAGAAGAAGAACAGAGGAGAAATGAGCAAGTGCGCATACTGCAGTAAGGGATACCATCTTGAAAGCTCCTACATGAAGAATCAAATTGACATGTTGAACCAACCCCTGGAGAAGAATAACATCTCCCTTCCTGATTGCTCAAAGAAGAGGGAAGGATGATCAAATTCAAAGGACAGAGAGAGAGTACATGCTTTGGTTGTTGGCACATCAAGCTCACCTAGCTTCATCATAGACTTTGGAGCTTCAAGACATATGGTTTCTACCAAGGAGGAATTCTCCTCTCTTGACATGTCAAAAGGTCCACCAATAGTGCTGGGAGATTACTCTCTCACTGACAGTTTGGGGAAAGGAAGGATTGATCTTGACCATGGTAAGTTTAGTAATTTATTGTATGTTCCAGGTCTTGCCTCTAACCTTTTGTCATTGTATTAGATGACTCACATAGGGTCTCCAAAGAAGGTCATCTTCTCCCCTAATGATTTTTAGATCATATATATCTCGAATGGTAAAGTCATTGCAAAAGGAGTTGTATATCACACTTCGAAGGTATACATGTTTTCACATTTTCTACCCTACTCAAACCCATTTGCTCTTCTGATTCATGCTAATGAGGAAATCAAACTTTGGCATGAAATATTTGGCGATATTAGCTATAAGTATCTTTTTGATCTAAGTGAAAAAGAAATGGTCATAGGGTTACCAAATATTAATTTTTCCAAGGGAGTCTGTCAAGGTTGTATCTTAAAAAACACCCAGAGCATAAATTTGAGAGAGCTAGTCATGAGAGAACCTCTCCACCTCTTGAGTTGATCCATAGTGATGTTGCTGGTCCATTTCCTCATATGTCAATGATTCAAGACAAATATGCATTGACCTTCATAGATGACTTTTTCCAGGTATTGTTGGGTTTACTTCCTGAAGCATAAGTATGAAGTTTTTGACCTCTTCAAGGTCTTTAAGGCCTTGGTTGAAAACCATCCTGGGAGGAGACTCAAGATCCTCAGATATGACAATGGTGGTGAGTATGTCAAGTATTATTTCATTCAATATTGTAAACATGCAAGTATTTATATGCAGCATTCAATCCCTTACACAACATAGCAAAATGGTGTTGCTGAGAGAAAGAACAGATCACTGAAGGAGATGGAAACCTGTATGATGGAGCCTAAGAATTTGCCACCAAATTTTTGGGCAAAGGCTATAAAATATGCGTCCTATATCTAGAATAGGGTGCCTCATAAACAACTTGATTATATGACTCCTTTAGAAGCTTGGAGTGGGCACAAACCAGATGTGACCCATTTCAGGATTTTTGGTTCAAAGGCTTGGGCTAGAATTCCAACTGAAAAGAGAAAGGATTTGCAGCCCCAAAGCCAAGAGTGCATATTTGTTGGGTATTATAAATATTCAAAAGGTTACAAGCTGATAAACTTGAGCACAAGCAAATTTTTCATTGAAAGGAATTTTCAGTTCCAAGAAGAGCCTTTAGCAGCAGTTGAAGTTGGAGAGTCTTCTTCACCACCAGAACCATTGAATGTAAGTGAAGAGACAAATGAGTTTTCTGATTCTGATATGTCTAATAATTATGATTCAATTGCAGATCTTGACAGTCCTACAAGACCAAAATGGGCAGCAAAGACCATTCATGTAGCTGGGGAACTAGCTGGAAATCCTAGTGACCCTAGGAGGACTAGATCTCAGTTTGAGAGTGCCCTGTGTATGAAAGACCCTTTGTTTGTAGAGAAGTGCTATCTGATGGTTGAATCATACCCATAGATATATGAATATGCAGCACATGATCCAATATGGAAATAAGCCATGAAAGAAGAATTCAGCTCACCCTAGAAGAACAACACTTGGGAACTAGTTGATCTTCCCCAGGGAGGAAGCTAGTTCAATGTAAGTGGGTTTTCAAAACTAATTTTGCTGCTGATGGTTCAAATTTGAAATATAAGGCCACATTGGTAGCCAAGGACTACTCATAGGTACATGGTATTGAATACAATGAAACCTTTGCACCAGTGGAAAATATGGACTCCATCAGGATAGCCTTAGCCATTGTAGCTTCGAAGCAGTGGGAGGTACATCACATGGATGTGAAGTGTGCTTTCCTAAATGTAGATCTCACTGAAGATATTTACATGTAGAAACCTCAAGGGTTTGTTACTAATCCATCTTTTGTGTGCAGGCTAAAGAAATCATTGTATTGGCTTAAGCAAGCCCCCAAGGCTTGGTATGCCAAGATTGATGGATTTCTATTGTCATTAAGTTTTGTTCGATGCAAGTCTGATCCTAATGTTTATTTGAAGCTGATTCATGGTTCTTTGATGATTATTGTCTTGTATGTGGATGACCTTCTGATTACAGGAAGTTCAAAGAAAGAGATTGCCTCCCTGAAGGATGCAATGTGTTAGTTTCTCATCATATAAGCTAGCATTATGATCTTAGGATCTTTTCACTGAGATAATAACAAGCACAACAATAAAACATAAGCACATCACAAGAGACAAGAGACACAAAGATATTTTCCTTGGGGAAACCATAAAGGAGAAAACCCCGCAACTTCCTTAGAGATAGAATCAGCACCAAAATAGTAAGAGATCTCCCAACATCAGTAATCTTCTTCTTCTGTCTAGTCCCAGTATATTTCCTTCCTCACTAATGCGCCACACTTGAGTGAGTGAATGATGTGTGTGATAAATAGAGAGTCTCACTCTCTATTTATATTCTTTCATTCACTTGAAGTGCACTCAATCATGTCGGCCTAACTTAACAATTACTTACTAGAGCCTACATCTCTATGAGTGTATAATAACCCTAGTGCCCCGAAACTGTGGGGACTTTAACAATGACTTGACATGACTTGTTTACATTATTGATCCTCCCGATCGGAACATCGGGGCAAGACAACATGACTCAAATAAATAATAGAAACATCCCAGAATAAACATCAGGTTACAATACATAAGATACATAGATGAATACATTCCGAAGTTACATATACATCAACACTCCCTCTTAACTAGGAAGGTATTATTTCGACACAATTTTCAGCACAAGTCTTCTTCTTTGTATCAGCTGGATCATCTTTGTCTTCAATTCATCTTCGTCTTCAAGTCATCTTCATCTTCAAGTCATCTTCATTATCGGATCTGGATCATCTCTCGATCTGGATCATTACTGCTGGATCATCATTACTGGATCTGGATCATCACTTGATCTGGATCATCACTGGTGCTATCTCATGATTCTTCTCATCACAGGAAGTTCTACAGAGCCAGCCCT